>JAOEHY010008996.1:0-15833 GCA_025447955.1 Psilopsiagon aurifrons
TCTCCTTCCCATCCCTCCAGGAGCAGAGGGAAGAAAAAAGGGGAAGTGAGTGAACAAACTGCGTGGCTGATTTACAGGTTAAACCACGACATACATTCATATCTTATTTCTGAGTATTCAGAAAGTATAGGAAGCTAATAACTTATTTATCTTACTTGATTTTGAAAATTTAGAATATACACTCATTGTATGAAAGAAGGGACTAACACATTTTGGACAAATGCTTCAACAAATGAAACTGAAGTGAATAAATTGGCTCATGTTTCAGCAAGAATGTCTATAAAATGCAGACCTGAAACTAATGCAATAACTGACAATTCTGCAAAGGAATTTCTCTAAGGTACTGGAAATAAGCAGGCCTGTTCTAGCTCTAAGTAGCAAATGCATCATCATCCTTCTTGCAAGTTTATGAAATCTCAAATCAGATTTCTCCTGGAAACTGTTTCCTGCCAAGACAAATAATGACAGATAAAAAGAAAATCTTACCTTAAAAATGAGTGACAATAAATTGCCTTTCATTTTTTGTATAGCTACATAGATCTGTTATCTTGATGTCCTGAAAATAGGCATCAACAAATATAATTACTTAACCAAATATAGTTAGTAGGTAGTGCTCTCCTTGAACTGTTGAACCCAATTCAATCATGTACACAGATACCTCTGCAGTTTTCATACACTGGTTTCTTCTTTATTTGGATGGCATTACACCATTTAGTTGCATTTTCTGCGTTAACAATTATTACTTTATTTTCAAAACCTCTTAATCCAAAGCACTTGGTTTACTACCACAAATTGAAGTATTTTAGAGATACATACTGCAGGATCTATAGTGAGGTAAAAAATTAATCATGTCATCCTCATAAGTCTTAATCCACTAAATACATTTTGAAGACAGACTCACTTGAGAGTGCAAAATTTGCATTCGGTTTTTAATACTATTCATTTAAAACATGCCAAAACAACCCTGGCCCCATAAGTTCACTCAAAGTATTCCTGAAAAGGAATCCAAAATAGCTACCAAAACAAATTCAGTTTTATTTCATTATTCATTCATCTCTAACATTAACCTTTTTTTTTTTTTCATAATTGTTGACAACTTTGAAATACGATGCAAAATTCCTTTCATATGGGAGAAAAAACTGAAGACTCAAAACAAGCTACCGTTATGTCATTACAATATGCCTCTTACTTCATCCAAAAACAATATTGTGCCCATGATAGCCTACTAACTTCTCTTATCTTCCACTAAAGCTCACTTCAGTGGGTATAGGAGTGCTTATGTGGTGACGCATAAATGCTGTTTGGTAGGCATGGAAATGAGACCAAATTTGAGTACATGGTAATCATTTTATGTACTCATTTAGACAGCTTGACAATTCAGCACTTACTAGCATTTAAATGATTAATGTTGGTGACTGAAGCTAATCTTGCAGTAAATGTCTAACTAGGAATATCTGAAATGGAAAAACTTCAACACAAACACAATTGAAGAGCTTGTTCACAGAAAGCGTCCTGGGTTCAGCAGTAGCAGTCATTTTTCTCCTTCTTAGTAGCTGGTGCAAAGCTGTTTTTTCTGACTTTCAGCCTAGGAACAGTGCTGATAACACTGATGTTTTTAGCTGCTGCTCAGTAATGTTTACTCTGACCAAGGACTTTCTGAGTCTCATGCTCTGTCAGGGAGGAGGGGAAGCCAGGAGGAAGCAGAGACAAGACACCTGACCCAAACTGAGCAAAGAGCTATTCTATACCACAGCATGTCATGCTCACTATATAAACTGGGGGCAGCTACCGAGAAGGGTTAGATCACTGCTTGGTAGGGCTGGGTATCGGTTGGCAGGTGGTGAGCA
Organism: Psilopsiagon aurifrons; assembly: GCA_025447955.1. Classification (NCBI taxonomy): domain Eukaryota; kingdom Metazoa; phylum Chordata; class Aves; order Psittaciformes; family Psittacidae; genus Psilopsiagon; species Psilopsiagon aurifrons. Next base: position 1,848 of record JAOEHY010008996.1, read on the forward strand.
GTTGTGTTCTCTCCCCTTGTTATTTCCCTCATCGTTATTATTATTGGTGGCAGCAGCAGTGGTTTGTGTTATACCTTAGTTACTGGGCTGCTCTTACCTCAACCCATGGTAGTTGCATTCTTTCAATTCTCCTCCCCATCCCTCCAGGATTGGAGGGGGAGCGATAGAGCAGCTGCTTTGTGCTGAGTTACAGCTGGGCTTAAACCACGACAGAAGGGCACTCCTTTTTGGCTTGTGTTTCCTACACCAGAAAAGAAAAATTGAGCAGTTACAGATGCAGCTGTAACTGCTGAATACTTTCCAGTATTCAGTTTCACCTCTGTATTATTGCCCCTTGACCCTTATGCACTGCATACAGGAAGCTTAGACAAGTTCCCAAATGATTTTTCTAAGGAACCAAGGTATCATAATCTGTGAAATGCAATCACCTCATCCGGCATTCACATTTGTTTTTTTTTTAATATTCTTTAAAAGGAAAGATTCTAAAACTACATATCCCCTCCTTTTTTTGTGCTTAGTACAGTATTAACAAACACTAACAAACAGCACACCAGCATCTTCTGAACCAGTGACACAAAGGCAGTGATAAGCCATATAAATATTCATAACTGGAACTTTAGAAGTCTGCAGATGCACAACAACAGCATACAAGCTTTGTCAGGAATCATTGAGAGATTGAAAGCATACTGAAAGGATTTAGTAAAGCAATCAGAAGAAGCTTCTAACAATTCCCCATGATTGCAAGGAGTTTATGGACATGTATTTAATCTCCTCGCTCTGTAACAGATAAGTTATGCTTTCTTGTGATTTCTGCAGAGAGCTTTTTCAATCTTTTCCCACACTATAAAGAACAGAAGTACCATTTCTGGCCTGGTAAGTAAAGCATTAATAGGAACGTCAGCAGCAAGATGGAGCATGTAATAAATACAAAGATTAATTCTATAGAAAATATAGTCCTGGATTATTATATTTTGTTATACAAAATGATATGAAAAATAGTTTGATGATAATGATTTCTTTTTGCAGCATTATATTCATGGAGACCCGAGTTCACAAGGAAAACAAGGAGTAAATGCCAATCTTACAAAACTGCCTTAATAATAATTAACCAAACAACTCTGGGAACGAAAGAAATTGCTAACACATGTCAGGTCTTCACTTCAAGAGATGTGTGTTGATGAAGACTTTTTGGTACATTAAAAAATAAGCTTGTTTCTAAGGCAAACTACCAAAGAATAAAGTTTCCTAAGGAAGAAGGAAAAGCATTTGCTAATTGAAACAAAAGAAAAGCAGAAATCTTTATCAGAACATACACATCTACATATACACGATTCATTTACACATCTACATATACACGATTCATTTACACTTACACATGTGAATACTTGCATTGTCTCTACAAGATGCTTGACTATATTCTTATTTTGACACTATATAGCTGAGCTTGTTAACAGAGCCAAACAGGTGGAAGAACATATTTTTTTTTTTTATTCTTGTTACTTACTGCCTACAGTTTCTTGTAGATGGCATTGACCTTTCCTTAAGGAAGCCTTAGAAACATTAGCTGCACTCAGGAGCTACTCAAAATATTTCACATTCAGAACAGAGCTGACAGACCTTGGCTCCCCTCTGAATCATCGAAAATCTCTTTTCTTATTTTAGATTATTTTTCCTTCAAGGTAATCAGCATGCACACAAGCAGCTTTACAGAGGTTTATAGTTGAAGGAAAAAAGCATTGCTTCATCTTAGAGGCAAAACTACATGGAATGCAGGATTTGTTAAAATAATTGCACTGTTACAACTTATGTTTCATCTCTTCTTCGTCAAGCAAAGATGCTAGGTTTCCCATTCTCAGTGGAAATTGTTAGCAAACATTTATCTCATTTTTATTTACAAATATGTACAAGTCTTGCATGCTTAACAGAAGAGAAGGGACCTTCCTCACCTGTACACTTTTCAAAGAACTCTTCAGCAGATACTCTAAGAGATTCACATCCATTTTGCTGATGCTTTTATCCACTGGTTTTGCACAGAACAAGGGCATAGAAGGTAAATGTAACTGCCTAAACACATTCTGAGGACTTCCTCATCTTAGGAACATCCCAATTTAATCTTAATCAGATCACACAAGTTGCCAATAGTGAATCTGACATTCACCTTTAGCTCCCATTCTTACTGTGTTACAACTCTGTTACAACATGAAAAAAGAAAATTCTAGTGGTCTGATCAAAGAAGTGTGTTGTACTGGCTGAATTGGGCACTTCTCCAAAACCAGTTCTTGTACAGGATTCTTACTATTTTCTATGAGGATTTTATCTTTGCTATATATACTTTCATAGAGAGCACTTTTACACATTTTACTATATATACTATGCACAAGTTCTGAATGCTACAGCATCTGAAATCTATGCATCTGAAATATCCCTAGGTATTTAGTATCATGAGAAAATCAAGCTAACACTTCTGGACAAATTGAAGAACTTAGCTGTCATCTGTGTTCTACTGCATTTCCATTCATGCTTCTTCATTCACTAAAACTCAGACTGCTAACATTTTTTGCAATGGAACTTTTTTTTCTATGACAAAATATTTGAAGAACAATAGAACCTCTCTTTCAGTTCCTCTGCTGACCCCTAGACTACACTGTTTTCAATATATGTTGTGTACGTATTACATATGCATAATAATAGCATCATTTAGATTGGAAAAGACCTGTAAGATCATCAAGTCCAACTGTTAGCCCAGCACAGCAAAGGCCACCACTAAACCATGTCCTTCATTGTCACACCTACACACCTTCAAACATTTCCTGTTACTTTTCTTTTAGTGATAAACAAAAAACCCATCTCTTTCCTACCCAGTTCACTTGCGGGACAAAAAAAGTCTCTAAGAATTCCCAAGTCCTTAGCAACCAAAAATTTGCACTTATTCTACATCCAGTTCCAACAGCAACAGAATGCATAGTACACAGAATGGAGAATGAAGCCATGAAGTTTTGGTTTGAAAACACTTGGAGTTTTGTTATAGGTATACAAATATCCATGGTTTCTAATTGTGCAGCACAGATCTGATTTGCTTTGTCTGGATCCAAATCCCATAATTTTGTTCTAGTTCTTGAAACAGAATCAAACAGATTCGAAGACTAAATAGGACACAACCCAAGAATGTCATAGCCTCCTCCTCAAAGTAAAAACGAATCAAGATTTGCAAAATTTGTTGTAGATGACAACACATGCAGCTGCTCTTTAGAGTTCTTGCAATAGCAAAGCCCACTTTTACCTACCAATCTTCTAACAATAGATACATGAATTAAAATAGAGTTACTTTTAGCTTATATCTAATGAATGCATAGCTGCACATTGCTCAGTGAACTTAGAAGCACATTAAAGAAGCTGTATGAGTTAAACTGTGACGCAGTGATCATTTTCACATTTTCAGAAAAAAACCCCAACCTCTCATGTTTTAACTCTATCTCATACTAAAAGGTTTTATTTCTAATCAGAACTCTGTACTTACCAGAGAAATTGTTATATGAAGACAAATTTTCATGCTTAATGAATAATAAATTATAGGTTATGTGTCTCTTTGATTTTAGAAGATGCACAATTTACAACAATAAATAATTAACATATCAAAGGATTCTAATTTAGCTGATGCCTTCAGCATCAGCACCACCAAGGTAAAAAACCTTCTGTTTGGGGCTTAAAATCCATCCTTGTGGTGGAGATGTGTAGTTGCTTTATATAAGTAGTGACATTTTTCCAGTAGGTAATTTTTGCTTATCACTGAGAAGTATTAATGAATATCAGAAAGTTCAGTTTCTGACATATGACCTGTAAGTATATTACAAGCAGACGAAGAAAGGTAAGCAGAAGAATCAGTATGGTGTTAGGAAAAAAAAAACATTTAAGCTAGGAATACTTAATGAAAGCTCTGTTTTAAAGTGTTACTAAGTATTTCTAACAGGCAGCCTATAGCACTAGCAAAAAACTGTCATAGAAAATTGCTCATCTCTAGGTAAAAGAACAACAATGCTATGGGAAGTACAAGTTAATTTTTTTTTCATACTTTTATTCTTTAATTATCAATAGCATATATGATCACATCTAAATTCTCTGTAACAGGCAAGACTGAGAATGATCTAAAAGCACATTTTCCTTGCTATCCAATAACCAAAGAGCTGCCTACAGCAATAGGTATGCAAGTAATTCAGCTGCAGCACCTCCCATGCTGCTCCACAATAGGCAATAGAGACACTTCTGTGGAGGAGCTCAGGCTGGACTATGAGCAAGGTATTGGTGACTGCTGAGACAAATTCATGTAAAATGCACACTTCAGGATTCTTCAAGGAAAGCATGGTGAGACAGGCCATGCCTGGTAAATCCTACACAGGCTACAAAGTGAGACTTGAAGCCACGTCATCTGTTGAAACAATATGGACTGAAGAAAAATTTGGGTCTTAGAGTCAAAGGACAGGATAGGTCTACCCTCTGTCAACTGGGGGATTCATGAGTTACCTTGGCTCATGGAAAGAAACTACTTTTTCCTAAAGTCCTTCAGATGAGGTCATCATCCTGCAATTGCTCTGCAGTTTATGGTTATCCGGAAGCTCACTTTAAGCAGGCTGAACCTATTTTTCAGGTTTATAATTCAGTCCAACCATAGTGCTGTACAAAACAGCAACATGTGGATTTGCTGGAGATATAATGAAACTCCTTTGGTTTGGTTCCTTTGCAGAGGGTGTGTGTGCATGTGTTTGAATGGGTGTGACAGGGTTTCTGTTTGTTTCTTTTTTTTGCTTGGACTTATTTGGTGTTGGTTTTGGTTGTATTTGTTTTGTGGGTTTTTTAACTGCCCTGCGTAGCAGAGGTTCATTTTGGAAAAGATAGTATCTTAGGATTATAGAATCATAGGATAATTAGGGTTTGAAAGGACCTTAAGATCATCTAGTCCAACCCCCCTGCCATGGGCAGGGACACCACACACCAAACCATGTCACCCAAGGCTCTGTCCAACCTGGACTTGAACACCACTGGTGATGGAGCATTCACAGCTTCCCTGGGCTACCCATTCCACTGCTTCACCATCCTCACAGTAAAGAATTTCTTCCTTATATCCAATCTAAACTTCCCCTGTTTAAGTTTGAACCTGTTATCCCTTGTCCTATCACTACAGTCCCTAATGAATAGTACCTCCCCAGCATCCTCATAGGACCCCCCTCAAATACTGGAAGGCTGCTCTGGTCTAACGCAGCCTTCTTTTCTCGGGGCAGAACAGCCCCAGCCTTCTCAGCCTATCTTCATACGGGAGGCGCTTCAGTCCCATGATCATCCTCGTGGCCCTCCTCTGTACTTCTTCCAACAGCTGCACGTCCTTCTGATGTTGAGGGCACCAGAACTGCAAGCAATACTCCAAGTGAGGTCTCACACAAAGAGAATAGAGGGGCAGGATCACCTTCTTTGAAGGAAATTCAAGTTCTCAGGTTGAAAAACGTTTAGGTTTATTTTTGATTCTAACACCCTTTCACTAAATGCATGTAAAACTCACTACAGATGTGTGCAGCTTTAGATCATCTAAGCTTCATTCTGTGGCACGTGCTGTTATCCTGCTACACCACAACCAAAGCTGGGAGCCATCACTACAGATGCCATAGACTGGTCCGTTCCCAGTTGTGGCATCCTCTGCAATTATGCCTTCATTTCTATCCCTAGATATTCTTGCAAAATTACAGATAACTCAGATATCTAACATCTTCGCATTGCTTTGCACACATTTCTCAAGAATCTGTCGTTCAAAGAAGACTCTTGCCCACCTGTCAGGTGTGACTGCACTGTCAGCTAAGTGTGGCTTGGAGCCCAGAGTGCAGAGCAACATCCTGCCTTGTAATTTCTCAGTGCAGACTTGAGCATTTATCTCAGCCAATTTCCATCAGGAGTCAAGGAACCTATATTTTTCATCACATATAGAGGAAAAAACAACTGAACAGTTACAGCCCTGCATTTGTTGAAGTCCTTGTCATTGAATACCAGTTTCTGCAAGGCAACAGGAAAAATAAGTATTGTGCAGAAGATTGGAAAGAAAAATCTTCAGTGTGATATATTAATTATATATGTATGCACATATATGATTTGTAAGAAGCATTTTTATTGAAATGCCAAAGACTATCTAATAAAAGCATTTGATTAATTTGATTTCTTTTCTTGGAGCATGTTTTGTGTTTGGAATGAAAAGTGCTTGTCATCTGCGAAGTGCCTGATTATGGGCTGCAGAAAAGTGAAATGAAACTCAACTGTTCAAGTGGAAAAGACAGATAAAAAATTTTGGGCCCAGAAAAATAAATAAAAATATTTACATTGATACCAATGGAACAAAGATTCTATCAAAGCTGAAAAGGATCTTAATTGCAGTTATGTTAAGGAAAGCATCTCTGCAGTCCAGATTTAATCACATGGAGCATTACAAAGCACAGCTTTTAGAAGGCAAGTTAAAAGGTTGTGGTCCATCAAAAACTAATTAGTGCCTATTTATTACCAGATTTATTTTCTAACACACTGTCCTTTTTTGAGTGTGGATTTTTAGTCCCCCACTTTCATTTTCTTCACAATGCTGCTGATTTAGCCCAGTATAGAAAGGAAAAGTATATTGAGGGGTAGAGAAAATAAGTATCTCCTGAGAGGATTCTATCAAATATCTGCATCATGCAAACTTACACTTACTGGAGATTTATATTTTGCAGTGTTCATGGACAAAAAAGAAATCAGCCTGCTGATTTTCGGCAGAACTGTATCTACCTTCTTATGTAGAAAATAAAAATAACATCTATTGAGAAACTTAATAATGAGATATAGCTTAAAGAGACTTAAAATTATTTCTTATATATTTATTGAGGAAAGTCTGTACTAATGCAAACTTATCTAGAACTAAAGGTGGGAATTGTCTTGGGATTTTCCAACTAAGTTTATCACTGGTAGCATGATATGGCTGTTTGTGTACTGAGACTCTCACTCACATAATTTGAAAACCAAATACTGAAGTGTAGATTTCAGCAAACTCTGCTAGTTTATATCCCTATTTCATAGAATCACAGAATGGTTTGTGTTGGAAAGGACCTTAAGATCATCCAGTTCCAACCCTGTGCCGTGGGCAGGGATGCTTCACACTGGACCATTTCACCCAAGGCTCTGTCCAGCCTGGCCTTGAACACTGTCAGCGAGGGAGCATTCACGGCTTCTTTGGGCAACCTGTGCCAACTCCTAACCACCCTCACAGTTACATCTAATCTGAACTTCCCCCTTTAAGTTTAAACCGATCACTCCTTGCTCTATCACTACAGTCCCTGATGAAGAGTCCCTTTCCAGCATCCTTGTAGCCCCCTTCAGACACTTGAAGATGCTCTGAGGTCTTCATGCAGCCTCCTCTTCTCCAGGCTGAACAGCCCCAACTTTCTCAGCCTGTCTTCATACGGGAGGTGCTCCAGCCCCTGATCATCCTCATGGCCTCCTCTGGGGTCTCATGAGAGCAGAGGAGAGGAGCAGGATGATTGCCTTTGACCTTTGGTCACGCTCTTTTTGATGCAGCCCAGCACATGGGTGGTTTCTGGGCTGTGAGTGCACACTGAAACTGGCTCATGTTAAATTTCTTATCTACCAAAATTCGCAGAAAAATTGACATTTGCCTCATTAATGCCATTACATTCACATGGTTAACCTGCATGACTTTTCCTTTGATCTTCCATCTGCTCTTCATTTCACTATGTGATAGATGAACTAAAAATTGCTGTCTGAAGACACTCTGGGTCATTTCTTGTAAGCGTAAAAAGTCTTCAATATAGTTTTAGTATGTCGGCTTATAAAACATAGTTTTCATTCATTCAGCAATTCTGTTATTTTGAAGTAAGTTTTCATTCTAACTAGAATAAGGCCTTGGGGGTAAATAGATGCAGAAAAGTAAATTTGCACTTTTGCTTTTTGCTCAAATTTAAAATTAGACTGCTTGATCGATCTCACTGACAGCTTGGAACACTAAACACAATTTTCTTTTTCTTATTTGGAACAGGTATGGTTCAGTGAATAGCATGAATAAAAAATATTACCCAAGAGGTGCATTAAAATACTTCAGATTGGCACCAGAAAAATAATCAGTTTTCTCCTTTAAGCGTACACAACTCTTGACTTGAGCACATTTTTGTGGTTTAAGCCCAGCTGGTAAGTCAGAACCACGCAGCCACTCACTCACTCCCCTGCTTTTTCCTTCTCGTGCTCCCAGAAGGATGGGGAGAATAGCTGAAAGAACATAACTCCCATGGGTTGAGATAAGAACAGTCCAATAACTAAGGTATAGCACAAAGCACTACTGTTGCCACCAATAATAATAATGACAAGGGAAATAATAAGTGGAGAGACCACAACTGCTCACCACCCACCAACCAATACCAAGCCCGATCTGAGCAGTGATCTACTTCTTCCAGGTAACTCTGCCCAGGACATGCGTACATATAAAAAGACTAAACCTTAACACCATTATAGTAAAGCAACTACTTTTCACCTTAATGAAACAATTCCTAGGCAAACATCTCAATAAATCAAAATTTAGATAGGCTTGGAAAATCCAAATCATTGACAGTTATGTACACCTGCATGTTTAATGGATGTTTGACAATAAAGGGTCATTAAGCACTTTATATATGTATAATCACAGGTACACATTAATTGTGGGTTTGCTTTTATCATGGGTCTAATGGTTGCGCAGCAGCTAGCTCCCAGGTTTAGTCAGCAACTTGGCCTTACAGTAAAAAGGATTCATTGGGCTCTAAGCAGCAGTCAGGTTCTGCACAGTAGTCCTAAAAAGTTTGAAAACACCATTTTAATCACCAGTATTCAAAGCAAGATGTAGAGAAACGCATATCTATGTACCATGCCATGAGGCTTACTGAAGAGCTTAAGATACTGTTCAACAAAGATTTCTTTTGCTACTTTTGGGTTTTGTTGGGGTTTTTTAAAATTATTTTAAGTGACCTATATTTTAGTGCAATTCTCCTTCTCTGAACAGAATCAGTTTTAATCCCCAAGATTTCAGCAATTGAAGGAATATGCAAGGCGATTTCAACAAGTTTCTTTTGGCTGGAATGACAGCTCAGAGTAGTCAGCATGCCCTTTCTATTCGAAGATTCTTAGTTGTCTACCATTTCACAGCAAGCAGTTCTGATGAATAGTGCAATTAACCTTTCTGTTATTAAAACAATTACTGGCAAAAATTAAAGACATGAAAAGGGCTAAATACTAATGCATAAATTATTAGGCTTATGAATTACAATTATTAATTTACGTATGCTAATTGTGAAATAAGCAAAGAAGACAAATCATAATCAGAAGTCAGTGCTAGAACTGAGGGCAATTTGTTTTCTGCATGAAAAGAGAAATTCACCATTTGACTCTTGGCATAAAGAATTCATCTTACCAAGCCTTGAACTGGAGGATTTTTTCTTTTGTGAATGACTTGGGAACTATAGATGCCTGAATTTTCACTTTGTTTCTACTATGTGAGTTTACATCTACTTGCCAAACACCATTACATTTCAATGTAAATATGTATCTAAACTATGCCTGCTGTCAATCTCACTGATTTTTCGTTTCATGTAGGTATAATTCAACCAAGTATTGTAGAATTCTTGTAGAATGCGGTATTGGAATGATGAAAGATATAACAAAAATATGCTGATAAGACACATTGCTATATGACCCTTGGAGATTAATAGCAATACTGAAGTATTTCACTGATGGGATAAGTACATGCCTGGAGCATACACACTGCTGTGCTGCTGCAGGATACATTTGCTAGAGAAGCAATGTGGATAGACCTAGCCAACAAATAACTTGGGGTGTGCAACAGTTCAAGATTTCAACAGTCTCATAGTTTTTGACCTTGAAGATAGTCAGTGATGAAGATACTTAGTGTATCTTACTACTCTGTGCAGAGATAATGGAAAGAAGAGTGACCAAGATCCAACTTAAATCAACTACTGTTTGCTGTCTTCTAGCAGTTTTCCCATCTCCTTGTCCTCTTTCTCCCCCACTTCCCCTTAAAGAACATTTTTTTCTGAGAGCAAGACCACCTTCCTTTGGTTCACAGCCTTAAAAGCTGTGATTTAGTCACATCAGGATTCAAACATTTGAGCAACAGTCCCAAGAAACAGGTTATGTTAGGGCATTGACTGCTTTCTGAAATGTTTTAGATTCCTGAGGCCTGGCACGGTTTCTTCCTTTCTCCCATGCTCTCATTAACAGGTTACATATAACAAGTTTCAAATGGTTTAATGAGTTAAAAAAACCCCCAATAAACCAAAAAAAAAACCAAAACCAATATCAAACAATAAAACCAAAATAAACAAAATTAAAACACCAAATAAAGGCACGGTTATATAAAAACCAAAAAAGTCAGCCAAGTAGTTGTCCCTATAAAGTATCTAACATGACATAGGAATGTTTTGCTTGGTAGATCTTTGAGATCCAAAAGCTGGATAATGATGATGAACACACAGCGTCCAAGACCTTTTCCATTGTAAGAAAAGTTTCAAAAAACAGTCAGTGTGCTGAAGTAAGGACATTTTGCTTTGAATAGACCCTCACAGCTCTGGAAGGAGGTCTGGCAGGACTCCTCCCCTTGAAACCATGTCCTGCTTCATACAGCACTTACTTATGCAGGTCATCGTTGGTACCACACCCAGCTCCATTGGCAATGACCAGATTACTGGTAGCTCACTGAAATCATGCTACCTACAGAGAAAATAGGAGTGAGGAATTTCTGAAGAGCTGCCAGACAACCTTCAGTTGGCCTTGTGGTTCACCAACTGACTGCAGAATTTCAAACTGTCCTGATAAAAACATGGCATGCCAAAATAAGGAGTTCATCACCTAATTTTGCACCATATCAGTTTCCAAACAAACAAAAACAAAAAAAAAAAAAACCAAACAAACAAAAAAAAAAAAAAAACAAAAAAAAAAACCAACAAAAAAGGAAGCTTTGGATCTCAGATAGCTCAGCAAATTTTTCAAGTGTCTATGTAATGCCACTTTTACCTTCAAATTTATAGTTGTTGTACAGCATAAAGCATGAAAAAAGAGGTCTTCCATTTAATTTCAAATAAGTCCATCTAGCTTTTTCTTGGCCTATATATTGTGCGTTAGCTTCCAAAGTTCTCATGGTAAACTATCAAAGTACTCTTGGTAAAGCAGCACAACTACAGTAAACAATAAACAAGAAAATTCTAGTTGTGCTATGAATGAAATGTAGGGGACCATTAAAAGGCATTATTTTTATAATTGCATTTGAACAATTACAATATCACAGAGAATATCAATTGATAATAAGTTCTCAATTTTGAAACCATAGTTCTGATAAATCCTGTTTCATACCTTCTCATTCTTTTGATTTCTTTGTTTTCTGTACACCACTAAAATTTTTGTTTTCATTCATGTTAAAGAGAGAGCTGAAAAAGGACAATGGTACAGTACACAGTCAGAAAACAGTTGTATCATTCATAACAAGCTACACCTTCAGCGTATTTCCACATTCAATGATAAATATTTGTGCTTGAATGTCAATGCAAAAAAACCATAATCTTATTACAGTATAAGAACTTATTATAAAATGGACATTGCTAAAATACAGTTTACTAGAGCATGGCATGTGGCAGGCAGCAGGCTCAAAACTATAACAAGCAATTACATTGCAGATTTTTTTTTCACACACTTGCATTAGGTAAATTTCTTCATATTTCAATGTGACCTTTTTTTAGTAATGTGTCATGACTGACACTCCAGTGGACATGAAACTCAGAATGGTCGTGGTTGAATGAATGCATCTATTTAACTTTCTCTGCAACTAGTTTTAAAAATTAATTCATCAGATTGCTCAGGATATTATATAAAATTTCTTAAATTTTGCGTATTACTAATGGCACCTTCCTTGTATTCCTGCTCACTATTGCCTAGATGAGTTTTTCCTAACACTTGCTGATGGCTGATTGAAAAAATAATGAAACAGAGGCGAAAGTAAAATCTGCATACCTCCAAAAAGGCTTCAAACACATACACAATGCAGAAAGAAAGCTTCAGAATAGTTTACAAATTATAGGAACAGCCTCACGCTCGAAGGCTCTTGTTCTCATGCGGAACTTCAACCACCCTGATATCTGTTGGAAGGATGGTATGGCCTGGCACAAGCAATTCAGAAAGTTCCACTGTTGTGTAGAAGACAACTTCTTTCTGCAAGTAATAGAGGAGCCAACAAGGAGAGGTACCATGCTTCACCTCATGCTCAGCAACAGGGATGTGGTGGTTGGAAATGTGACCCTCCAAGGCAGCCTTGGTTGTAGCAGCCATGAGATGGTCCAGTTCAAGATCTTGAGGACAGCAGGAACTTCAGCAGAGCAGACTTTGGCCTCTTCAGGAACCGTCTTAGTAAGGTTCTATGGGATATAGCCCTAGAGGACAGGGGGGCCCAAGACTATTGGTTGGTATTGAAGGATCACCTGCTGCAAGCTCAGGAGTGATACATCACTACTAGAAGGAAGTGCAGCAGGAGGGACACGAGACCTCCTTGGATGGATAAGGACCTGCTGAGGAAAATTCAAAGGAAAAAAGAAGCTTATAAAAGGCAGAAGCAAGGACAGGTGGCCTGGGAAGAATATAGGGATGTTGTCCGGGAAGCTAGGGAGCAGGTTAGGAAAGCTAAGGCCCACTTAGAATTAAACTTGGGTAGGAATGTTAAAGATAACAGGAAGGGATTCTATAGATACGCTGCAAATAAAAGACTGGCTAGGGACAAAGTGGGCCCTCTCCAGAAGCTATCAGGAGAACTAGCTTCCCTGATTTGGAGAAGGCTGAGGTTCTTAATGACTTCTTTGCCTCAGTCTTTACCGGCAAATGCTCTGACCACACCACCCAAGTCTTGGAAGGCAGATGCAGGGGCTGTGAGAATGAAGACCTTAGGCCCACTGTAGGAGAGGATCTGGTTCAAGGCCGTATTAAGAACCTGAACTTTTACAAGTCCATAGGACCTGATGAAATCCATCAGCGGGTCCTGAAGGAGCTGGCAAATTGTTAAGCCACAGTCCATAATATTTGAAAAATCATGGCAGTCAGGTGAAGTTCCCGACAAATGGAAAAAGGGAAATATAGCCCTAATTTTCAAGAATGGGAAAATGTATGAGATGAGGAATTACAGACCAGTCAGTCTCACCTCTGTACCTGGCAAAATCTTGGAGTGGATTCTCCTGGAAGGCATGCTGAGGCACATGAAAAACAACACGGTGGTTGGTGACAGCCAGCATGGCTTCACAAAGGGGAAATCCTGCCTGACCAATTTCGTGGCCTTTTATGATGGGGCTACGGAACTGATGGACAGGGATAAAGCAGTTAATGGCATCTACCTGGACCTGTGCAAGGCATTTGACACTGTCCCACCATCCTTGTCTCTAAAATGGCAAGTCATCAATTTGATAGGTTGACCACTCAATGGATAAAGAACTGGCTGGATGGCACACACAAAGGTTTGTGCTCAATGGCTCAATGTCTAGCTGGAGACCAGTAATGAGTGGTGTCACTCAGGGATTGGTGCTGGGGTCTGGCCTTGTTCAACATCTTTGTTGGTGACATGGACAGTGGGATTGAATGTGGCCTCAGCAAGTTTGCCAATGACACCAAGCTGTGTGGTTTGATTGATATGCTGGAGAGAAGGAATGGCATCCAGAGGGACTTTGACACGCTTGAGAGGTGGGCTGATGCCAACCTGAGGAAGTTTAGCCGTGCCAAGTGCAAGGTCCTACACTTGGGTTGGAGCAATCCGAAGCACAGCTACAGGTTCGGCAGAGAAGAGGTTCAGAGCAGCCCTGTGCATAAGGACGTGGTAGTGTTGGTTGATGAGAAAATGAACATGAGCCGGCTGCAGTGTGCTCTTGCAGCCCAGAAAGCCAACTGTATCCTGGG
>JAOEHY010008997.1:0-31935 GCA_025447955.1 Psilopsiagon aurifrons
CCCTGCCCATGGCAGGGGGGTTGGAACTGGATGATCTTAAGGTTCTTTCCAACCCTAACTATTCTATGATTCTATGAAATGGCAGCTGTCTACCTGTGTGGAATGCTGGCAAAGCTTACCAAAAGAACTACAGAGACTTTACAGCATGATAGCAAACGTAAAGCTGTGAGTATATGGTCAGAACACTTTCCAGCAAGCGTCTGGCATTTTCATTAGTATGTTTTTATTTAGGGAAAATTCCAAGCCTGCTTCCAGAGTGGATTTCTTATCATGCAGTTTAGCTCTTACTCTTCAAATGGCACAGGAATTAGTGCCATCTGAAAATGAACTAAAGGTAGATGGGCACATGATTTGCAACTGAGGTTTGGGTTTGTACAAAATGCCCACAAATCTTCCAAATATATACACATATGCACCCGCATATATAGACACACGCACACAGAATATTGTAAGGGGTTAAGAGTTCCGGATAATCTCATGTCTCTCTCCTAATTTAAAGTTTCTGTGTCAGGAGCGCTTTCAGCTCTCCAAGTCATAAAAAGCTACTGCTATGTGAGCTTTGGTTAAATTAGATTCCAGATTCTTGTTGTTTTGTATCGCCTCTGAAATGTATCATAAATCCATCGCCATAAAACACCCTTCTGCTGGAGTGATCCACCTTCTTTAATCTAAAAACGACAATTTACCTGTACCAAGGACACCGAGCACAAGAATTTCCATCCTTTTGAACTACCCTGAGGGTGAACGGATACTGGTACCCCATGCTATCATCACTGAAACAGAAGAGAAAACAACATCGAAACATGAGCACTCAATTCAGACTTCCAAGCACCTTCCTTCACTATGCTTCTATGTTTACTTTACCAGCCCCCCAATTATAATTTGTATTAATGAAGTTTGTCTTTATATTGCCTAAATTTGTCAGACAGAATTAATTATCAGTCACTGGATGAGAATGCATCAGTCAAGCTGTGTAAAGCCACCTCTTAAGTGCACCTACAGGTTATACTATATTTAACTGCAAATGCAGTTTGAAGGATTAGAAGTTATTTATAATGTTTGCCATTATAATAAAAAGTCAAAACTAATAAAGATGAAGCTGAATATAGTTCTACACCTTGTAAGCAAGTCCAAGCCACTGTATTATGTCATCCAAGGCAAAACTGAGATGCCAGACTCACCAGTCTTGTGCATGATTACTGGCTTCCTGAGGTGGGAGAGGGCTGGCAAGCCTGGAAACCTGAATCCACACAGCATCATAGAGGTCTCTCTTCCGTGTATGAACTGTACAAGGAACAATTAGCGGCATTCCAAAGAGACTGGGACGATTCTTCTGAGATGAAAGAAAATACAATTCTGTCCGCATCTGCACATGTGAAATAAAAGAATGACTCAGATGTAAGTATGCATGAACTCACATTACCATCATTACAAGGATACTGACCTTGTTACTTGGTTCAGGCTTTGACAATTAAATAAACCACAAATTCTATTAAAAGCCCTTTATTCCAACCATTATTTCCCAATATGATTACTGCAAACTTTGCACACTGACTTGAAAACCTTTGTCTGTTTTATGATACTACAGTGATGTTATTTGGCATTAGAACACAAACATAAATCTGCATTTCAACCGTGTTTGATATTTTTCTGATGTGTATTTCTTGCTTTTCCTACTACACGGTAATACTGTAATGCAAACATGCACCTGACGATGCTAACACCTGTCCCAAAATGACCTCTACACTAGGCATGCTAACGCCTGCCAGAGAAAGAATACCTTTATGTCCAAAGGTACTGACTTGCACAGAATTCATTCCAAGCAGTCAAACTAACCTTCACTCTACATCTCCCATTTATAAGAAAGATTTAACACACTGACTTAATGACACAGGTACAGCCAACAGCTACCGCCCTGCATAAGATTTATACAACTAACCCTTTTCTTTTGTAAGATTCTGACAATGACAAGCGTGGATTCCTGGAATAGCTTCCAAGAAGAACTTTCCCTAGTTTTTAAGCTGTATATTTAGCAGCTTATAATGTCTCGGAAGTCTCATACCAATCACCTCTGAGAGTCGGCAAAATCTGAATCAAGGTAACAGTGATAACAGTGGTTAGCAGCCAGTACTTGAGTGAATAAAGCAAAGAAACCTCATATGAACACACAGTGGAAAGGGAAGTTAAAGGCCTCCTGGACAATATCCACCAGGTTCTAAACATCAGACTTTCAAGTGTGGACATACTACAAACTTGAAGTGTGGCTACCTGAGGTGTTCAGTCATCCAGCTTTGACATTTAGGGCTCAACTTTATCAGATGCCTTCATAAAGAAAAGCTCATGCCAAGAGAATGACACAGGAACATACTATATATTTTCACACTGTTTCCATGTAAGAAATAAAGACTTCCACATAATGGATAAGAAATGCTTTCCTAGCAGCTCCTTTAATTAGAAATTTTTCTCCTCAAAGAGTCTGGAACATTTAATCAGAAAGTCAGCGAACGCCCAAGTATGCATCTCAGCATTAAAGAACTGGGAAGCATGCCAGTACTCAAGGAAGAAAAATGCACCAACATTAGACATTATGATTTACATTCACAAGAGTTGTGTTTCCACAGAACGGGGTGCTCACTTACGAGGGAAATGTATTCATGCTCTTTCTTCTTAAGAAATAAGGATTAATTCATCATATGGGTATTAAGAAAAAGCCTCAATGGCCTTCCTTCAAAGTGTGTTACACCAGCAATTCATAACAAATGAAATTAGCTACTAACCATTTACTAACCAATAGCTACTAACCATTTTTCTGTGGACTGCAATGATATATCCTGTATATGGACTTTCAGAGAGCAAGGGCACATGACCGTTGAGAGTCCAGTTGGCAAGGTTACGCTCTGTTCCACATGGCACTACAGTATTTGGCATTCCGTTTGGAATTAGAGTTGGTTTTGGAATGTCCCCGTTCATCATTATGTTGGGTGCTCCATTAGCTGAGGGTCCAGTTGAGACATCTGTAGACAGACAATTACATTCTCAATTATTTACAGTGAGCAGAACTGATTGTGTGATTTTCCTTTCAATTCTGTTCAATGCATTTCATGAAATACCTTCTACTCTCCTTAAGATCGACATAGAATCATAGAATAGTTTGGGTTGGAAAGGACCTTAAGATCATCCAGTTCCAACCCTCCTGCCATGGGCAGGGACACCTCCCACTAAACCATATCACCCAAGGCTATGTCCAACCTGGCCTTGAACACCACCAGCAATGGAGCATTCACAACTTCCCTGGGCAACCCATTGCAGTGCCTCACCACCCTTACACTAAAGAATTTCTTCCTTAAATCCACTCTAAACTTACCCTGTTTAAGTTTGAACCCGTTACTCCTTGTCATTTGTCTACCACTCTGCAAATCAGCATACGAGAGCATAGAGTACCAGAGGTGTTTATAACCCACAGACGAAACCACAAACAATAAAACCAGAACCAAACCTGGACCCCATGCTTGCAGTTCTTCACATGTTCAGCCTTGGAGCCAATCCACAATAAATAAAATATTCTATGTGTTTCTTATGTTTTTAACTGTAATAAGTATATGGTGATATTCAGACTGCTATCCTGAGCATGACTTTAAGAAAGATCTAGGTAATGAGACTGCTTACAGCTTCTTTGTGGATCAGAATCCTTAATTTATTTGTCATTTCTTTAATCCAGTTTATTTAGTAATAAGAAGTAAGGATTTCTCCTGAATTTCTCCAGTACCTAAGCACAGTACATTTAAAATGAACAGGAAAATGAGTATGTTTACTTTTACCTGTCTGCACAGGACTTGATGCTGACGTAGGGGATCCTGGAACTGGTATTTCAAATGCACACAAAAACCCACTCACTGATAACCGGACTTTCTGGTTGTCTTGAGGAAAATTCTTCAGTAAGAAAGAGTAAGTTAGTCAGACATTTACATACTTCTATCTGTGACTCTGAACATGCTTTGTTCCTTTGAACACATCCATCTATCAGTTCAGCTCTCCCCTCTCATTTGCTTTCTTATGCCTTTCTAGAAGTAAAATAGGAAGCCAACAAGGAGACCCTTTGCAGATCTCTACAGCAAGACCTGAGAGAGTTATGAACAGTTCTCTAACCAGACTGACAGCGCCTAGTTTCAAGCAGTTTTAATCCTATTCAATGACAGCAAAAAAACCTATACACACATACACACATACATGCTTCAGAGAACTAAGCCAGTCATTACTTATGCCTGACGCGTTGACAGTGTTTAAACTCATCACAGAGCTCTAACTTAAGATTTATTACCACAAGATGATTTTATCCTTTTTTTTCCTAAAAATAACATTAATAGTCAATTCAATTAAGCTTCTCCAAGCTTCAGCATTGCTATTAATTCTGTTTGCAAGTGGTTTATTTTGGTTCATCTTACTCTGATTTGAAGTCTATTCAAAGCAAGCCAAATTACAGCTTAAGAGCAAAATCGAAGTTCATCTGGAGATACAACTACGCTGACTTTTCATTCATACTTTGAGTTAAATTATTTCACAGTTCCTGTAAGCAAAGCTTTATGTCAAAAAGAATGAAGAATTATGCCACTGTACACAAAAAATAAAGAAAAATACCAGAAGTATGTTACAACAATACCTACTTTCTTTTCTTCTTACCTTTATATTGGAGCTATGCACCTCTGCAAGTAGAATCTGTTCTGGTTTTAGCCCACAGAGTTCACTTAGCTGTTTTTTCAAACCTGTATACTTTTCATCCATGTTTAATCTCAGGCCGTATCGAACAGGAGTAGTACCATCTAATTTAATTACTTTAAAGGGCAAAAGAAACACACTGTTCAGCAAACCATGAAAGTTTTAATCAGAATACTACATTACAGCTACTTACTAGAAAGCGCTTTTTGCCCCTGCTTGAAGATATGATTTCTTCTACCAGTCTATTTCCAAGGCCTGCAGACAAGTGTCAGAAAATCTCTTGCTGCATAGGCAGCAGTAAATGGTTTCAAATTTGGTTCCACTGTTTTAATCTTCTTTCTTTTTGCCTTTTCTCCAACAACACAGGGGGTTCTTCATAGTATAGCTCATGACCCATTAAGTATTCCTTGGTTTTACAGTCCCACCCCTCCTTCTTTTTCTCTCTAGGCAGATTAAGGACAAACCTCTACAACACAGTGAAGGGTATTTCTCAGAATCTCCATTTTCCGTGTTTCTGTATTAAGTCCCACAGTTAAGACTGAAAATGGGTTATCTGTGCTGCTTTTAAAGGGTTTATTTTAGCTTCACTGTGTTCGAAAATATTTTTTTCTATTCTATTAAAAGGGTTATGCTATTTTCAAGCGTAAACACTAGCACCAAAGATAGATGTTTCATAGGTGTTCCACATATAAAAACGTTTATTTTAGCAATGACAAATTTCTAGGCAGTTAAACACTATTACTCACCTGTAATTTCTAAGTGCATGTAGCTATCCATTGGCAAAGGCAAGGATAAAAAATTAAAAGGGTCAAACCTAACACTTATATGTCCGCAAGTTTTACATTTTACTTGGGACTTCAGCTGCCCATGAAATAAATCGACAACAATGGATCTGTTTCTTCTCAGATGGTTTTCCCAGGCCTGAAATGAAGCACAAAAACCCAATACAAAGTTAGAAACTGAAGACTATTCACTTGAAATACCGGAAATAGGATATGCTGGAAAACCTCCAAAGTTTCAGTGGCCTATGGAAGTCAAACTATTTCCATACAAGTTCTTTGCCAATATCTAAGAAATAGAAGTATTTAGTTTCAACATGAGTAAATAAAAATTATTACAATTACCAAGTTATGACGTAACTTAAAACACTTCTGAAAGGATCATCGGGATCTTGAAATATTCTGATACTTTATAATTCTGAGTTGTTCAACATGATCATGAATTATCATCTTCATACCTTTATTTTAGTATTTAAAGCTCATCTTCACCTCAAAGGTGAAACTGATTCCTGAAATCACAGCTCTAACAAGTTACAAAAGATGGTACAGTCCTGACAGTACTGCAGAGACAGCCTCATCAGTACTTAGAAACATAGTACTATAAGGGGTGGGGGGAAGCAAACAAATCCCAAGCCCAACATCTTTAATCCATACCTCTGCTGCTACTTCCCAGTCTGGTCGACCATCACTGTCTTTCAGTTCAACATATGGCTTATCATGAACTCTGTTCAAATCCTCATGAAGACCATCCAAAAGAAAAGCCAAAAGCTCCTGTGAGTCTTGCTGTTGAAAACCATTAAATCTTGGAGCATATTTTGCTATTGTCCACTAAAACCCAAGAAGCCAGAAAGTTATTTAACATCACGTTAACGAAAGTTTTGAGAACAGAACAGGCTACTATAGGCAAGATGCATGCTGTTTATGAGCACAAATTCAATTACCAAGAGTTAAAGGTAACACCCTATGATTTCGGAACAAAAGGCCATTTACAGCCAAATGTATTATTTGCTGTCCTTAACAAGGGCTATAAAAGTCCTCTCTTATACCACAACCTCTGATTCGTATCAGGTAACTCCTTTGATCTTACAATCACTGAATCATGATTATATTCCACAGAAAGCTGCTCAGGTCCTGAGCACCAGGACTGATGAACCCTGGTTTCTTCCAGCAAGCGATGCACAAGACTGCATCTTGCCCCTGCACAGTCCCTTCCTGAACACCTCCCCTGCAGTCCTTACAGGCTGTGACCAGTTTGGAGTAACATACATGATCACTGACTGCTCAGGGTACATGGCCATTGGCTTCATGGCCAACTTCTAACACGAAAGTGTATGTCCAAGTTTCCTCTCCCTTCTCTAGAGGAGATAGCCTGGAGTCCCAGAACCATTACAATATAGGTAACATCAATTAAAAGTGCATTACAAGGTTTCTGAAGAAATTCTTGCTTTCTGCCTTTAAATAGCATGGACCCCAGACTTACCCGCAGCTTTAATGGCGCTATATTCTTCTGAGTTCCACTCCACAGCTCCTGAACCAAATCCCCATAACATTTGGCCATGTGCCCTTTCATTCCTATTGGATTTGTCCTAGAAATCATAAAGTAATTAATACCACACTAAAATTAAAATAAAGTTCAAGCAGGGGGATAAATAAGGAAGTGTGAAGGCTTCTAGGCTTCTTGCTGAACTGTTTAAGTCTCCCAGAAACAAATATATTTTAATGCAAATAATCAAGAACCTGCTGTAGAGCTGATGGCTGGTAACACTGAACTTAAGGATTAATTCACATTGTCTACTCCTGAAGAGATGAAACTCATTTTAAAGAAATGCCACAGCACTAAAAATGCCAATGGTCTCAAATAGAAAATTACCTGTTAAGTTCATAAAGATGTCTTCCTGAGATGAAATACCGTGTTAGAGGTTGTGTGTTACTGACACACTGGATACTGGAGTTCATGAAGCATGTGTTACCCAGATTGCTTAATCCAGTAGCACCCTTTTCAGTAGGAACTGAGAAAAAGAAAACATAATTATAGCAATTGTGCAGATGTGAGAAATTCAAAATGGTCTCTCAGTGAAGTGAAGAATGTGACCTTTTCACAGTAACTAATTCAATTTAAACTGCTCCCAATTATGAGACTGCATAGATGCGACAAAGGACCAGCCTGTTCAAAATACCTCCTCTCTCAACCCCACTTAACAGAAATTGAAGTATTCTGTTTGACCTGATCCACCATGGTCATCAGTGCAATCTATACAAACAATTTCCAACTAAATAATTATGGCACCGAAATTTCTGGATTAATTTGTTAAAATTTTACCTTATTCCTTACCTTAAAAAAATCCTAGGTAGTAATCACAAAATACAGAATTTGCTACATACCATTTGCTACTGCTGCATCTGAACATCTATAAATTTATCTGGCTAACCATCCAACCCTCCCACATTTCCAGCATCTCAGTTAATACAACAGAAAGAACAAACAAAGCAGCAGAGGCATAAAAGACCTCTTCCAACGTTCAGAGCACATATATTAAAAAGAACTTTTTCAACATAATATAGCTTCTTGGAATTTTCTTCTCACCATAATTCAATTACTATGCTGAAACACTTACCTTTATGTCTGTCTATTTTACTGCTGTTTGCTATAAAGGACATCTCTTCAGGCCAGCTCATGTCTTTGTTTCGAACTGGAAAGAGATATGGCGTAAGGATTTGTTTAAATGTTTTGTTACTTACTCCAGAGCTCTCATACAGCACAAGAAGCTGAACTCACATTTTCTAATATTTAATTCTTTGCTTATTTTTAGTTATTATTTTTGCTATTTTCATTTCAGTGTTTCAAATCATTATTGGAAATTGTCCTAATACTGCCATCATTCCAACAAAGCCACTCACGTCTTCAGAAAGTAGCCCTGAAACGTCTTTCCTGTCAGATAATAAATTTTTCAGGACTTATTCTAATACTTAATAAGCATCTCCCATTAAACAACTTGGGCAGGAACAATGCAAGACCCAGATTTCTATGACCTCTGTGATGTAAGGACAACAGTAAAGTGCATTATGCACGTACTCTTCTGTTTCTCATGCTGAAAATTTAGCCAAAAAGGTCAAACCATTTGAAAACTCAGCTGATCTGTGCACCCTGATACCTCTGACAACACCATGTCATAGCACATGGCAAGAGAATGCGACACAGGAGACTGAAACAAGAAATGCCGAGATTGCTTATGATGCCTTTACACCATGACAAGAGCCAGTCAAGCAGCCAAGTCCAAATGTGCTAGGTTCTCTCCAGATGTGAAAATAGAAGCAACTTGTAATGTACATCTTGGAAATGAACCCAGCGGTGACTGACACGTGTACTTTTCTTCGCCTTTTGCTTTGTGAGAATGTGCTCGTGTAAATAACATAACCTGAACTCTTCATAAAACTAGTGAAAGAAGAACCAGGTAATGAAAAAGCTTCAGATGCCTCACGCTGCTTTTGTTAAAGCTGGTATTTTGGTTATTACAGTGGCTTATTTGAAGTTTTTGTATTTCTTCCTGTATTTTTTTCAATACATACATATATCGACAGAGATCTATTTACATATACCCTTCCCTCCCAAACCAGTTACAAGATTAAAGTATTTGGGCATTGTGCCTACATATTTGTGTAGTCTGGGCAACTACAGAAATGGGGTACTACACACAATTCATTAACCATAGATATATACTCACATAAAACTATTAGTTTTTATTGTGTAACCTAATTACAGGTCTTTTTCAATACCTTCTATTACTAAATGCTGCTCATCTTGAATTTTAAGATATTCCAGTCTGTGATCTTCATCATCCAGCAAAGTAAGATAGTTCTGTAGAAGAAAAAACACTTCATATAGTTTCTGCTTCTAGATTTAAAATTCTCTGAGGATATTTTAATCCCGTAGTAATGAAATTAAAGCAGTATTAACAATTTCTTCACAGAAGCAAGAACACCAGTTTCCTAATTATGTTCATTAAACACGTGAGTTCTCTGATCTCCAGAAGCATCTAGTTCAATGCTTTAATTTTATGGGGTATTTCTCTAGAATGGAGAGAGTTACAGGCATGATTCCAAGGAATACGTTCTGCTTGCTTATTGTGATCTGGTCGCATACACATTTGGAAAAGATCCTGGATAGCTGCTGGCTTTTGTGCCGCCAAGAGAAACCTACAGCATCATTTGTGTCAATGAAGTAATACACTTTCATTTCCATTTAAAACAGTTTCTATGAAACTTCATACCTTTTAGCCAATTATTAAATACAAGACAGGATAATTAAATGTTTACCAGGCTAAGAGGGAAAAAAGAGATGTTTTCTGGGTCATTAACACCAGTGGTTGGAGCACACAAAAACCTCCAGAGAACAAGTGGCAAGAGTTTTCCAACCTGGGCAATTAAACTGCAAAGCAAAGCTACATCCATATTTTTCCCCCTCTGCATGTGTATTTAATAGCTCCTTGAAAAGAGAAAGATATACAGTATCCAGTAGGTGACTGAAAAGAAAAGGAAAATGGGCAACAGACTGACGTTACCTCACTGTTGTATAACCAGAGGCGCATATCTTCTTCCTTTATTCGTAACCTCTGGGAGAGATATTCATGTATCTCTTTAATGGTCTGCATTCGACTAAAGCAGCCGGTGTAAGCCAACACTCGCTTTAAAGGAGCATTCGGTGAAGGTACATTCCCTGGATACACAATCATAACAAAAAGGCAAAAGGTAACATATATACCCATAGGCCAGCTGAAATCAGATCAGTGACAACTTATACACTACATATACTAAAAGTACTTCTAGGTACGCTGTTCTATTTCTTTTGTTTACGGATGAAATGAGTTAGGTTGAAAGCTACTTGTTACTAACCCTTCGAGACAACAAACTTACTATAACAAAGCAGAAAAATTTACTTCCCTTCATACCAAAACCTATTAAAAAACTGCTCCTCTAAGGTTCTCATAGGAAATAATAATTTAAAAGCAGTTTTAAAAGACTGGACTATTCTTTAGTTCTCTTCAGAGCATTAAATTCCAAGAGAATTTTCCTTCAGAGAGAACACTGTAAATAAAAAATGTCAAAAAAGACAATCTGACTATTCTTGGCAGCAGCGTGACTTTGCTTCAGCCCTGCTAAGGAGATGAATGCTGATCTGTGAAGATGAAATCAGCCTGGCACTTTCACAATAGAAGTATTCTTAATAACTAAATTCCTCTCCACATATTCTGTGACAATGGCTGGGATTTTCACCAGAACTGCTCAACGCTCTCACGTTTGCAACACAGATTAATTCCATCAGTGAAGACTACTGCTCTTTTGTGTAATACAAGCTCATCTTTAAAGAAAAGATTTGCACATGAGATGAGACCAACTTTACACGCTTTATTTGTTGAGCTGCCTTAGTTTCAACTTAGGAAGTTCCCCACTCCTCAGAGACAAGTCCACAACATATTCATGAAAAGCTTTTATTATACAGCCAACCTTCACTGGGCAACTGCATTACTTAAGTAACCGGAGAAGGGTGTGCTCTAATTTCACTGTCAAGAGATTTAGGTAAAATAAATAGTACCATATGAAAAGATGCAATATTCCATGCACTTTGATAAGAGAGTAAAACTCTAATAAAGGGAGCAAAGCATCCATTTTGCTTCAGTATACCAAGCAAAGTACTTATTTTTTAAAAGAAAACGTAAAAAGCATTTCCTGAGATTAGGTATCAGAGGATTAGTTGTAAGATTACAGCAAGAAAGCGTATCTGAAACCCCAAAAGGTTAATCACTGATTGGACAAAATTAGGGTAGAGCAAAATTATTCCAAATCAAGATCAAATCTGGCACATTAAAAGATTCTCTTTATTTGAATTTTGGCATTTTAGGATGTCCAAATAAAGCAGTTTCCATTTTATTAGGTCAAGAAGGAAAAATGAATTTGGGCAGCAGGCGGTTTCTGCAGCGGAACTCAATCAAGCAGGCAGCTGCATCCACACATTACGGTTTAGATTCTACCAAAGCAGTGAAAAATTGAGCATCTGCATGAGATTTTTAAACAAAGGCTAACATTCACAAGGCTCAAACACACATGCACGTGTCAGGGATTTCTTCAAACCTATTGTACATAGCATGTATGCAACTGTGCAAACAAACTGGTAACTGCCAACAAACCCTGCAATGCTTTTCAGCTGAAACGTGAAGCTGCAATCTAAAGCCTATTCTTATATTGTACCATCTTTTTGGTGAACATTACCACAACTATGGCACATGTATTACACTTTCTACTGAATTGTCTTTCAAAACCTCATCCAATAGTAGGCTTCATATTCCATTAACTCAATTGCTTTCTAAAGATTATTAAATAGGTTTGGGCATTAAGGCCTGGCTGCACAAGTAACTCAGAACTCATTGGCTGAACAGCGCTCGTCCAGCCACACCTGGGTGTGGATGCCATGTTCAGTTTTGGTCCTGGCTGTATAAAAAAGACATGGACAGGCTGGATAGGGTCCAGAGAAGGGCCACAATGATGCAAGGACTGGGCAGCTGTGTGAGGAAAAGCTGAGTAAACCAGGATGGCTCAGCCTAGAGAAAAGAAGGTGCAGGGGAGACCTTGTCACCACTTTAGGGCGGCTAGAAAGCAGGAGACTCCCCATTTACATGGAATCACATGGAAAAGATGAAGGGTAATGGGCACAAGTTACTCCAGGGGAGATTCCAACTGGGCACAAGGGGAAAATTTTTCACAATGAGAACAATCAGCCATTGGAATAATATCCCTGGGAAGTGGTGGATTCCCCAACGTTGGACACTTTTAAGATTCAGCTGGACAGGGTGCTGGGACATCTAGTCCAGGCCATGCTCTGCCAAGAAAGATTGGACCTTTAGGTCCCTTCCAACCTGATATGCTAAGATTTATTATACACCACTGTACTACCAGATACACCCACCCACTCCAATGCACAGTTGCATCTATCCTATGGCTACAAAATTAACTACCACCAGGACGAAGCAGATCTGCCCTTCTCAGCTGTTCAGTTTATGCAGTGCTCACTTCTCACTTTCGACTCACCAATCTATTTGCAGTAACTACGCCACTGAACTCACTTCCCTGAAAATGCTCCCTCATGCCTCTTCCTTTCAAGAGAAGATAGGAGGAAAGCCTTTAAATCTTTACCAAATGCTGATTGTGCCTTTCAGTTGATTAGCTGGCGCACAAGCACAGCGGCAGCAAGCTTCTACAGCTGTGGGTCTCGCTTTCTTAGAAACTGCGCACTTGTATTCTTGCTGCATTCTTAAGTTACCTCTAGGTAAATGCTGAGGAAACATTCTCAGGCTCATCATACCCATATTCACCCAGATGTTTGACTGCTGTGTTCGAGTGGCAGGCTGCTGTCTCAGGAAGAGCAGATAGCGAGGAAATAGCTCTAGTTCAGGCACATTTGTTTTGCTGTTTTTGATCACCTAGTAGAGATGTTTAAAACACATTTTAGAGGCTGCTGTTCAAACGTGGAGGAGATGCCAACAGGAACAGGAAATAATGATGAAAGCAGATGGTTAAAAATATAAACTCTGTTTCATTATTATGAGAAATCTTCTGATCTTCTTATAGGGTCTTAGGGCAAGCACCCACAGGAATAGCAGTTCACTCAATTCTAAGCACTTTCGGAAACTTCCTAGTTGCAGATTTTTCAAACAAACACCTTATTTAGTGGAGCACAGATTCCTGTGCCACACCATGGAGAGAACAGCTTTATAATTCCTGAAATACATCAGAACCTACAATGAAGCTCATTAATTCTACTCAGTGCATATTTCCACATAAAAGTTTCATAACTGTTGAAAAACACACACGCTGAAGGCATTTGTTCTGAGCTTTAACTATAGCATTGAATTAAAACCTTCATGTCGTAAGAATAGACTGAAACTTACTTCTGCTCCATTTTTGTATGTTGACAGAAAAAGCTTTTCAGTCACCATTTCTATGATGATTTTGCTGTCTACATCCAAATGCAGACATCCATAAACGGCAGGAATGCTCCCTATTTTTTGTTTTAATTCTGCTCCATGTGAAGCAGAAGAAAACAGCTTAAGTTGTGAGAAGCACTATAATGCACTGAAGTGCATTAAGCTTCAGCTCCAATAACGACAATAAGGATGACATTTTCTGGAAAGAAGAAACATAATAGTCGCTACTGTGGGGCGGGAGAGAGGGACTGTGAGTGCCTGCATATGCGGTTGCAAGTAACTAAATGTCATGCTATTCCATAATTATGGACTGAAAAGCTACAGTTTACTCATACATTACTACAATCTTTTACAGACAGGATACCAAACTCAGATCCTCTCATTCTGAACAGAATTCTCTTTTCCAAATGACCCCATCACAAAAATCACATCTGTTCGTGTATAAAGAGATATGGCCTTTTCTGGATCATGAAAGGTGTTTGTTTCCATGGAGAAGATGTGGGAGGAGGGTAACAGAAGCCAGTGATTTTTCACTGCAAAATAATTGCCAGTATTACAGCTAACAGACCAAATCATCAGAAGTCACACAGCTAACTCTCTCCCATTTGTGACACTGAATATTTGTGACATCAACCACTTAATCTCTATTGCTACCATCAAAAAATCCCTTCACTTCCTTTTTTTTCAGTGTCACTCCTGCAAGAGGCTACCTGACACAGAATAAACCAACCACTACATGGGATAAATATCCTCAACAGAAACTGAAGGCAGTTTCCAGTGTTTTTAAGTGAACAGACCAAACTACTTCCATTTTTCCTGCCTCTAAGATCAGCCTGGTTTTGATAAATTCAATATTAATAATTCAAGGCATGCCAGCTTTAGCACCAAATGATTACGACCTGTTAATTGTTTTGCAATATTACACAGAGAAACAGAGAGACAGCTCAATAAATGGTAAGTAAATGGTATGATTCAACATTGGCTATTGCTGTGTAATTACTGCTTCTCCATCAGAAATCTTGTTGCTGTTTTAACTGCAAGCAAAAAAAAAGAAACTCATGGGGATAACACAGACTGATTATGAGTCCACTTGGTCAATTCCGCTTAATATACAGCACTTTCACATCTGAAAATTGTATTCTGCAATACATTCTGCATTGGGCCCAAAATCAATTGTTAATTGAGGATATTACAGCTTGAACATAGGAAATACCAGTGTCAGTTACAAAAAGCAACTTCAATTCAAGGGTTTTTTCTCTTTTTAACTAAACTTTCCTGCAAACAACTGTTGCTTCTGAGCAACAACTCTGACAGAGAATAATTGCTGCCTGGTTTTGGTCACTGGGATCACCTATTGCTTTCTGCTTTTTAGATCTTTACCAACTCTTGCGCATTGCGCTTTCAATGACATTGCACACAAAGGACAGCAACTGCTCCCTTCCCCCCCCACTTCATGAAATTTAAGAGAGGAGAAATGCATTTTCAGCGCTGCAGGTGTCCCACTTTTAATTTCAGTGGTTTTGCAGACCTTAGCTTTTAAAGATGAGTGTTTTGATGCCAAGTCTTTTAATCTGATCTCAAGCTTACTTCTGTCTGTTTTAGTAATCATGATCAGTTGAGCACCACTTCTGCCCTGCTGCAGTATCTCCTGGGGATTGTGGTACAAATCTTGTGGTACACATCCACAACTTTCTATCCATCTCCATTTCTGAGACTGCTTTTCCCCAGCTTGCTTTCCATTTACACTATCCATTTTGGATGATGTGGGAGATGACCATAAAAGATTACCTTGTGTAACTGGCAAAGCTTGGACACATCAGGCTATTCACATTATCTTGGTGGTTATGGCAAGTAAACTGTGTCTATAATCACAACTTACCGGCCTGGGCAAGGACAGATTTGCTCCATACCAATGGTAAAGTGCTCTCCAAACTGGTTCTGGTACCATTACGTAGTCCTTTCCTTCAATCAATTGTGGAGATCGTTTTAGTCTCCCACCCTCCATTGTTAATGATGCCGCCTTTGAACAAAAGGGGATGCTGTCAAATCTTAAGTGGAAAAAACAGTACACAGCTACAATGATTTTAGTTTACAAACAAATAGCACTCTGTAATTATTAAAACAACTTTTAAGTAGTAATTAGCAACTGCTTTTCATACTGAAAGCTGTTACAGAAATGTAAGAATAATTAACACTCAGATTTCACTATTTACTTTCTCTAAAAAGCTGTCCAGTACAAAACCCATAATACGTTTCTCCCTTGTGTCACTTACACTGACAACTGCACACAGAAATCCAATCCATTCTCATCACTGATGGTGCTGGTCTGTGTTCTACATTCTGCTTGCATGAATACTGGAACGACCGTCAGTTTTGGTTTACTATTTTGTTATCTATATTCTGGGCTTATGCAAAACCAGTAAACTCAGACTGAAAGCACTAAAGTGTTCAATTATTAAAATATTTCAATACTGAAAGTTGTGTTTAATTTTTGAATTTCATTTAAGAACATTTTGAATGATTCTCTTCTTACAAAGCACTTTATTGGAGCCTCAGAAGTAGAACACATTTTACTCCTCTTAAAGTAAGAGTAAGAAACCCCAACTTTGTTACATGACAAAGCAGTGTAAATTCAGAATTAGGCCACTAGCTGAAAACAAGAAAGAAATAAAAGGCTGTGATGAAAGGATGCTAAAAGGTATTTTTCCTATATTCACGACTCCAACGCATTTACCTTCACTGGTTCTTGTGTTACCAGGGGTTGGTTATCAATAGCTCCTGGCTTCTGAGGATTAAGCTGTAGCAAATTATTCCCATTGGTTCCAAGGAAACACTGGTTATTATTGTCTGAAGTATTATGCTGCCTAGCAAAATCAGTCCCTGGTGTGCCAGGGTGAAGATTATCTGTAATGGAATACAGGAGAAAAAAAACAAACCCAAACAACTCAATTTCAGTTCATGACTCCATAAACCATAAAGGAATAAGTTAAACACTTGCACCCTTTATTGTTTGTTTTGAAGGAAGGCTGTTGATGAAGCTTTTATCCTTCATACTTCCAAACTACATGCAACTTTCAACTACAGTGACAAATACGCTATGACTCTCAGAAAAGAAGAGGATGTACAAGATCCAAATACCAAAGCAGATACTTACACAAACACTGGGTTGAAACCACCTAACTAGGTTTGTATGAGTAAATGTGTTTAGCATTTGCTTGTTGTCTGGATGTTTGAGTATGAAGCTCCTGAAAATCTTACATGCATAACCAAATATATATATGCAATAACAAATTATTTTTAGTTTTTCTCCTCGAAAAGGCAAATGTTTTTATCTCACAGAATCCCCTTTGGTTATGCAGAACACTAAATTCAACAGAAGAAAGAACCTTCAGCCTAAAACTTGTCTCCCTCCCTCATCTCCCCTCACCCTCACACCAGAAACAGCCACAGTAATTTATCTACTTAAAATGGACATTCAGCTGCCTCATAAATAAGAAGATAAACCTCAAATTCTCACAAGAACTGACTGAAAATTACCACTAAAATCTCTCCTTTCACAAAGACGGCTCCTGAAGTCTGCACTCATTTGGATCACATTCTGTTAAACTCTAAGTGTGCTTTTCCTAACTTTTTTTCTGCTTCTTTCCTCTTTCTATTATCTGAGGTCAAACCATTGCAAGACACTACAATGCCAGCTGGGTATGAGCTAGAAACTTCATGTGAAGAGGGGATAAAAAGTCCACCCAGAAAATAAATGCCAGGACAAAACCCTGTAAATCCTGAAGCTATTCTGGTAACTAATCATAACATAACAAATGAATTGCTGCTTAAACAAGGCTGTTTCTTATCCACCACAGACTGAAAACCCCTGTAATTCACCAATGTCCATGCGTAAGCCACTTCTGCTACCAAAACTGCTATCTGTTCACCTGGAAGAATCCATGCAGTATGTAGTTTTCTCAAAACCTGCTCTACATTAAACCTCCAAGGAAATAAGATGTTATGCTTACTGCTGCTAGTAGTCTCTGAGGCTTCTGATGCAGTAGAAATATTATCTGAACACTTTTCTTCTGTTGCACTGAAGTAATTAACACCTCCCGTTTTGTCTTCTCCCTGTTCTGAAGCATTGGCTGCAGCAGCTATGAGTGAATTCTTACCTCCACTCAAGACAGATGAAGGCTCTATCACAACAGGGTTTGCATCCTAAAATCAGTAGGCAAGTAGAACAGTTAATGATAAGCCAGTAGCAAAGGCGTTTAGCATCAGCCAAACCAAGCACCAAAACTCACAGCTGTGTGACCACTTCTGCATATCCCAAACGAGCTTTATAGAAAAAACAAAGTAAAATTCCATATGTGCACAAACAAACAGCCAAAATGGTTAAACCAATGGTATAAACTCATCTGCAGAATATAAAAATTGCAAAGTACCAGAATTATTTCTTCTATCTCAATCCATGAAAAGACAACTATTTTAGACAGCTGCAATTACAGCCTATAAATATATGAAGATTTATCCTTGTTGAATTTCATATGGTTAAATGAGAACACCAGCACAACAACAAAAACATTCTTTCCTCAAACCTGCAACAATTTAGTCATCCCTAACTTTGTTTTGAAACCAAGTTCCCTTGTTTCCTTTGGAGAAACAGCATTGCAAGGGCAATCTGGCTCAAAAGGAGGCAAGATAAAGGTGGAGAAAAAGATACACATCCCTCCAAAAGCATAACTTGACCAGTACAGACAAGATGCAAGAAGAATCTTAATCAATTTACAGCACCAGCCACAACATGAAATGGCAATAAATGATAAAACAGAAGAAAAAGGGAGCCTCACTGCACCTTAGAGAGGAAAAAAGAAAATCCATCACTGGAAAAGGGGACTTTTTTCCTGTCTCATGCTGTCCCCTATTTATCACATCACTAAAGATAATATTCTGCCAAATGATAAACTGTGCAGTACAGCTAAAATTATAAAAATAAGACTAAAATGTATGTTGGAATTACAGCAAACATTTCTAGAGTTTCATGGAAATTCCAAGTGTTCTCTTTGCTGAGAGGCTGATAGGATGACTAATGGCATCACGCTATTATGCAAAGGATTCGGTATGAGATCTTGTGCACCCCTGAGCACTTACACTATGACAAGGACCATCTTTTCTATTATTTCAGGCATTTAAGCCATCATTTGTCCAATTCATTGTGCATAAAGAACAACTGTAATTGCATTGGTATTTAATGCATATGTTGCCATTTTCTGAATATTTTCAGTTATCTGTATTTATAAACCAACTCAAATACTTTGACGATTATCACTATATCAAACTTTTCTGAGAAATAGTTTATTTCTGTGTAACCTGCAAAGAATATTTATCTCCACCTCAACTGTTACTAAATTAATTTTATTAACTATGATTTCTTTTGTAAAAATCAGAGTGATGCTTTAACTTGAAAGTTTAAATTGGAGGGTATTAAAGAGCACTCTGTACCTACAAGGTTTTAGTAGGACCCCCCTGATCACCACATTAGGTACTGGGCTGCTTTTCACCATTGCCTATAAACCAAATATGCCAATTCCCTCCTCTATTTGTTCATTTGTATATCTGTGGTCCAAGCAAACTCAGAACCAATACAGGCAGCTTTATTATCAAATGGATCCAAAGACTTAAGGGAAGTACTATTGTGAGAGTATGTTTTTCTTCAAAACATATTCATGCAGGAATGACGAAGGGAAGCACAGGAAGAGATGACAGGTTAATGAAATTACAGTGAAAATCTCAACACGCGGCAGTGATTCAGCAAAACAATTCTTTGCCACTCAGAGACAGAAGATGCTTAATTTCAAGCATTATTGGTTAAGCAGTCATTTGCTCCACGCTACTTTTTCCATCCACACATTCACAGGTTTAAAGAAATCGCTCATTCAGTACACTATTATAATTATACTTACATATTTGACGTATTCTTTCCACTGGTGCCACCATGGCATTGCAATAAGAAACCAGTTGTGCCCTGGTTGAAGGCCGTACCTGCTTTCTCTTTCTAACCAGCCCCTGCACATAAAGAATGAACAACATGAAGCATTAGCTGAAATAGGGAAAGCACAGTCCTTTTGAAAAGTACTAAAAGGTGATTCTGAAACCTATTTAAAATTGTGAGCAAAACATATACCTAATAATCTGCCCTTCCTCCTCCGGAGTGGCAGGTCGTAGCCCCAAAACTATATGACATACCTGGAAAAAGAAAGGAACTGTTACTAAGAACCAAACCAGTATGAAACAAGCATTGGGCAAATGAAAGAAAAGAACAGCTTCAATGAGACTTTTCTGAAAATTCTTTTGAATCATTAGCAAGACTACCTAAAAATCGACCGAATCACTAAAAAAGTAGTATTGTGAGCTATGAGATTCACAACCTGTTCCCACTGTTAAGAGGAAGATACCAAGAACAACAAATGCCCCACGACAAAGTAAGGTGAACAGAAAATGAATTTTCAGGGCTGAAGCACATGCTACAAAAGATCACAGGAACAGACATGGATCAGATAGACAAAATGTTAAGGTGTCTGTATGTACTGGAGAGAGGGAATGAGGCACAGGAGGAATGCAAGTGGTTGGAAAAACATAAGCTAAAGGTTAAAAAAAGGCAAAATGGAAAGCGGGATTTTATCCCAAGGACAATTTTTGACAGCAGCCCCAGATGGCTAAGATTTTACTCCTCTCTTCCTATGAAAACCATCCCAGCCTTGCTGCAGCGAGTACATCTCTGCTGGGCTCTCCCAGCAGCTCCCTGCCACAGGGCATGCGGCTGGGAGCACTGAGCAGAGAGAAGCAGACTCTGCAGGAGCCTTTGTTTCCCATTGCAGGGAGGAGGGTCAGCTGTCTCGTCTGCGAGACAGTTCTCAAATTGGTTGCTACTCATAACATGATTTATAGTCTTTTCCTTATGTCTCTTTGGAGGGTATCAATTTGCATCTCAGCTGGAGATTTCTAATGACTGTTGAGATATCTTATTTAAATTTATACTACAGTGTGAGAGACCATTTCACATTCTGAATACAACAAAGGCCATTTGCTGCTGGGAAGCAACAGATTTTCCATCACACACAACACAGCTGGTTCCAGTGTTCCTTTTTAAACTCATGGAGCACTGTGCCAGTATCAGATTCTTCCTCTAAACTAACCCTGCTGCAAACAAACCAATTTGTTGACAAGCTTTCCAGGGCACACCATTCAGACTACTCAGCTTTTCTGTCTGCAGATGAGACACACAAGCTCAGGATAGCTCAAATAAATGCCCAGACAAATCAATGGCAGACTCCAACCCCTGCGTGAGTGTGCTATGGAGTCTGCAGCATGAGATGGGGGTGCCTCATATGATAAAGTTTATCAAAAGATGTGACACTTAATATATTTCTTTTCATGATGATTATCATGAAGCATTCATTATTTCTATTTCAGTCTTGCTCAGATATTTGTTAGCTCATGAATATTAACTTATGATGGGATATTTAATGCCAGACAGTCCAAAAATAAAGACAGCCCTTCTTGAGAAGGTTGCAATGTAAGCAAAATCTGATGCAACTAGAGAAAGAAAGAATCTGCAGAACTTTCTGATTTTATTCTTTTCAGCTGTGGTGTGGCCTCAGAATACTCTTCCTCAGTTGCCCTAAAGTTATTGGTAAAGTATAGTTCAAAATGCAGTATATAAAGTAGTCTGGGGCCACAACCAGGAGAATGTGCAGCCATACTTACGGTAAAAGCTACTCAGCTTCTCTCTGATAAAATACGCTTCTGCTACAATCTGACCCAGTAACCATTTAAGCTCCACTGGTAAGATGAGAACAGAGCCCACTGGTTCTCCCCAATCTTCCTGGGAAGAGGCAAGACTGTCATATGGGCTGGAGATGAATGCTAAATTGGGGCAAATCTTCAAGGCTTCATTTGGATTATTATTACTTAAAAGACGAATATCTACAGCAAATGGGTAAGGAACAAACTACAGGGAATGAAAATACTCTTAGGGGGTTATTTTTTGCACAGAGAGCCAGCGCTAAAACATGAATAAATTATGAAATCCAAATCAAGCTCAATTAAAACCAAACTCAAAACACACTTAATCCTCAACTTCTGCAACACAATACTGATACATCACAGCTTTCAAGGACTGCTTCATTAAGAAAGCAATGAAAGGTTTCTTAGAAGGCCTTAACAGAAAACATAAAGGGAAAGTGGTTGCAAAGAGTCAGCAATACCTTTTCTTATGTCTTGTGTCACTTTCTCAGCAAAGATTTGCAAGAACTGGTCAAGAACAGGCTTTTTCTAATGGAAAATGTAACTGCTGATATACTTGAAATTTCATTGCATAAACGGTAGCCTAGGTTCACTTTAACAAATTAGGCATCTCCATACACTAAGAAGAATAATAATCGAATAGAGAATCATTCTGTCAAGGTAATGCACAATTGCAGTCCCACATGACTTACTGCAAGAGACAAAACTGTAAGCTTGGTGACACAAATGCTGATGCTGCACTTTGTGGCCATGCAAAAACCTCATGAATTATTTGCCATAATTTTCAAGTTTAAATTAACTCCGAACGTACCTGAAAAAGTAGATTTAGAAATTCATTGGCAAGCGCACTCTTCACACTCCATATCTGGTAGTCCTCCAGAGTGAGGTGTCCAAGCTTAGATAAAGGGAGAAGAAGGAAATGCAAAGGAAAAACCATCGAACCATTAACCTATTTCTATATTACATTGCTCATTAAGTGTGTCATACCAGGCATGACAAAGCCAGATGCTAATTTTGATCAACTCACTACCACTCTGCTAATAATATTTGATACAGTCAGAGAAGAAAAATGCAGTTATAACATAGGCAACCTGTAACATAGAGAACCAAAAACCTTTGAGAGTAGAGGATGAACTATGCACAGCATGTAACCTTTCCTCCTGCTCCCCGCTTTTCAGTTAGTATTCATGCTCAAATGCAGTAGTCATATTTTCTCAAACTATGAAACCAGCAGCAGCAGCACGTGACTGGTTTTGCATCCCACAATGTGATTTCCCTGACAAGATTAAGACAAGCTAGGACTTTGATTGTCCAAGCAACCTCTGCACATATAGATGCTTGCATCCATTCAGAACCCCACCATCCTCCTCTGCGGCTTGGGAAAAACTATTCTGGATTATCAAGTCCTTATGACCTTACCTTACAACACAAGTCATATTCATTCTTAACCACTTGCAAAGTTACAGTAGCATAACACTGACCAATGTCAGAGGAACAACTGATTTTCATCAGTTCAGTGGTAGAATCAATCAGAATTTCTTATACTGTACTATCATTCAGAGCCATTTTTACAGCAGTGGCAGTTACTCTGCCTCTTCTTACAGACCATTTCCTCCAGAGTTCATATAGGTCAAAGCTAACATATGAAAAGAGGTTAAATAATTTATGTAATTACTGCACCATCAGCTCTTTCAGCACTACATCCATGATGCAACTGCTAAAGACAAACTGAAGACTTAGGGAGTTTCTTTAACTCTTTGTGGAGACAAGACTAAAACCTTCAATGGATGAAAGAAAGAGCTCAGTGAAGCTGCTATTTCTACTGCTTTGGTAACAGAAGAACAAAAACATTTGCCTACCACTTTGTTAGAGTACAATCAGGCAAGGCAAATATTAAAACAAGCAATTAAATATTTCTAAGCATTCTTTATGGTTTTCATTGAATTATTTATAGCTTCCAGACACTCTTCCTAATTAGTGAAGCAAAATGATGAAATAATGGAAACAACTTCCTCTCTATTGTTTGAAGATGATAGTGCCCATCTCAAAAAAGCAAGAACATAATTACAGATTTACACACAGCCAACTATAAAGCACATTATAAACTACTAAGGCTTTTTGCTGTGTGTCATGACAGTCATGACAGATGCCCCCACACTTTCATGAATACTCAGCTCTGAAACAATACTGCTGGTATATAGTTCACTGGTTGTATGCAATATTATTGCAAGAAAAATAGCTTGATAATAATAATGCATAACTTATAACTGAATTAATACAACTCTGTTCTAGCACAGGAGGATAATGTGTCTTCCAAAGCATAAAATATAAGATACTGTCCCCCTTTTTTCACAAGAACATTTATAACATGAAACCAAAGAACAGTTTCTCCAGAACAAAAGTCAAGCATCAGATTTAAAACTGGTATTAATTTTTTACAGCAAAACCTTGCAAACAGAATGGGAATGCTTCAAATTGATTTCATTGGTTATGTTGTTTTGGTTGAATTTCATATATAAAAGATGGTTTATAAAATTCAAACATGTCCTTTCTCTCACAGAACAACATGGAAAATTTAATGGAAAAGTGACATTTTTTTGAGAGTGCCTTTTATTGACATGTCCGCTTTAAAGAAAGCATAAGATTTTCCTTTCTTTCCTGTAAATAAACTGAAGAAGCCAGCATATAAAAATGACAAGGAAAGAACTGCAAATTCCTACCTTTGTGTTATCATGCACATTCAAAATATCTTCTACAATTTCAGACAAATCCATATTCAATTCCTTAACAAACAAAAGGATTACAAAAGAGTTAAATTCCCACAGCAATCCCTGGAGCTGCATGTGTTCAGAATAAAAATGTAACTAAGAAATGCTGATGATTCCTCTATGTAATCCACAACTGAGCACTTCCAGACGGTTGTACTTTTGTACCTAAGGCTTCTTTACATGAAACAGTGCACACTATAGTCCCACCATTTTGCTTTGGTCAAAGTTATGCAAGGTAAATTACACCCAGTTATCGATACTCCTCCGCTAAGGCAGGTAGCTCAAGGAAGCCTGTGTTTCACTGAAACCATGTTCAAACAACATTCCCAGTCCTACTTTTGAAGGATAATTTTAAGAAAGAGAAGCAAATGAATAAAACCCCCAAATAGAACTTACAGGGATTTTATCAGTACGGTTATCTTTCCAGACCTCTAAAAGTGCAACCACCATTTCTTTAAGTTCAGTGCAAGACAACACACCATCTCGGTCAATGTCAAAAACCTTGAAGCAAACTGAGAGAGAAGGAAATTACTTTTCTATGTTAGAACTACTCAACAACTATTATTTCCCCCACAACCACCCTTGCAGAATGTAAGTCTGCAGAGTCACAAGAACCTGATTCAGAGCTGAC
The DNA here is from genome assembly GCA_025447955.1 of Psilopsiagon aurifrons. Lineage (NCBI taxonomy): Eukaryota > Metazoa > Chordata > Aves > Psittaciformes > Psittacidae > Psilopsiagon > Psilopsiagon aurifrons. The sequence continues at coordinate 24,659 of JAOEHY010008997.1, forward strand.
AGTTTTGATGAGGCAGGATGCATGTGTGGTAGTGAGGAAATGGAACAGCTGCGTTTAATAAACCAAAATCTAGATTCCTGCCATTCTGTGCTGTGCTTTCTGATGTGACATAGAAGGGAACATATGTGCATCCAGAAATTTCCAGGGAATGATAGCCTTTAAGCTGCAGCAAGAGGGCTTTGGAAAAGTATGGAACAAAGGTACTTCAAAACACAAGAATCTTGCACGGAGCCAGCTTAAAACTGGAGAGTCAGTAAGCCAGAACATGCTATTTACCACAATACAATCAAATAGGACAATTGGTTTATATTATATCTAATGAATAGGTGTTTGCACTTCCTTAGCTGAGATTCACATTTCTGCACTACAGTGCAGAACACTGAAAAAGAACTTGTGAATTTTAATCTTTTCCCCCAAACAGGTTGATAATTTATATGAAGCTATGGGTACGCTATAAAATATACAGCATCAGGTTTAATCATCCTATATAAAATGAAGCCTTAATAATTAGAATTCCTTTCATTTTTTAACTTCTGCAGCCTGCCACACACTTATCCAGTGGAAAAATTCTAAACATGTAGAAACAACTGAGCTTCATTGCTCAAACTGAAAAGCTTTTGTAAAATAAATAGTTAACACTTCACATACTTACACTTCTGTCTTTCTGCCAAGGGACCCCTGCAACATGCTGAGAGCCCACAGGAAATTTCTTTAAAATCTATGTGATTGTCTCGATTTTCATCAAAAGCATTAAATAAACCTGCAAACCACAAAAGCATCTCCTGTTACAGCAAGTGGCTGGAAGAGCTGACAGTCATACTAAGCATTTACAAGGAAGGTTAATAGTTACCATTTGCAAGGAGAAACACAAACACTTATGATCAAAACTCTAAGCGTAAAAAAAGTAATTAAGCTGTACTAAGATCAGGTGAATTAGATCACTCCTGTATCAAGAATTCTGAACTGTAGCCTTACTTTCACACCTTCCTTGTAATGACTGATTTATAGAGCGTCCACCTACACCAGCACAGGCAGGACAAGCAAGGAACAAGATGGCAAAGGTACTCAGATGCAAGATGCTTCCACTTTTCACAGTGCCTGATAGAAACAGAACTCACTGACTAATGCTGCAAGTTTTGCCATGAGTGAGTTAGGAGTTGTAGTTACCAGCCTTCCAATGATTTAAGAGTTCTATTCATTCAGCATGTATAAGTTACGTTTGTCCAATAATAACTTTTTTCTTTTCGTGCAAATGACTCAGTTGCACTATCCACAAAAGACATATTAAATGACCAGAAACCATCTGAGCTTCCCTATAGCAGCTGCATAAATTTATATCACTAACTAGATAAAATATGCTTCTGAGCAGAAGGATGTGGGGAAACATCCCTATGGAATTGAACATAAATTCTAGTGCTTTAACAGCTTGCATCCACTGCAGATGAATTTCCCATTTTCTACTTAGTGTTGCCACTTGTCAGTAAAGCTGACCATTTGGTGCTAAAAAATTGTCACTCTAGGACTGCAGACAAGTACTAGCACATAAGCAGAATGTTTACTTAATGTCCTTATATTGTGCAGTAAATGGCAATTAGACAGTTGCAGCCTTCACTTATTACCAGAGTGGCTTCAACTTGAAAGACCAGCTTGGTTATTAATGGCTAAGTTGCAACACACGAATCTCCTGACCAGCTCTTCTGAACAAAAATCTTCCTTCACTTTCAGTGCTCAGGAAGACTGCTTCATTGACTGCATGACACAACTTCTGACCTGCATGCTGAATTCTCATTTAATAGATGAAACTCACATTTATCAGTTTAAGAATGGTCTTCTATTTTATCTCATTCAGGGACAATAATATATCTTGTCACTAAGGAGCACAGTGAAAAATTTTAAGCAATCACAGGGCAAATTATACATACAGTTTGACATATTTCCTGACAACTAAGAAGAATGTAACACACATCGCTTCCCTTGTCATTCCAGATTTCCCGACAAATAGAGATTTCTCAGGCATCTTTTCTTGTCTTCAAACATTCAGAGCTTAGTGGAACAAATCTCTCTAATTTAAGCTTAAAATATATTTTTAAATAGGTCCACTTTTAAAGCCATAAAATGTACATGTCAATAGACCATCAGGTCTGAACACCTCAGCAACATCAGCTCCTTGCAGGTTTGATTGACTTCCATACCTTCACTCAGAGATGGATGAATAGGAGGGGAAACTAAAGGGGCAAACGTTTCTAAATCAAAACGCCCAGTTCTTGATTGAGCTTTTAGCAGCCAGTATCGTTTTTCAAGATCGATGATGTCAGATTCTTCCACTGTATAAGCAATAAAAATAAAAGGAATTGTTGGTAATATAGACCATGTTAGAATTCAGCACCAAATAAAAATGCAGCATCATTTTGTCACAATAAGAAACAATGTTCATTTTTTTATGCCCAACTCCAGCTTACAAACATTAAAAATATGAGCAATAGAGAAATAAAGATCCAATTTTACCTTCGTTATCTACGGAATCATGTCACCATCTAGGGGTTCCCACCAATAACATACAAGTGTTTAGAGATATAGGAATGAACTTTTCCCCACTGCTAAAGGCAACAGCAATCTCTTCAATTTCATGTATTTCTTCTTGATGAATTGAACTGGCAGATTACATATGCAGTACCTTATTTTCCATGGTATCTAGTGTTTATATTCTCTAAAAGGATGCAAAGTAGCATATAAAAAGTCCCAGACTTTAAAATACATATATATATATAAGATTAGTACTTGGCTACTCTTGAAAAATTCCTGTTTGCAATTTTTAGTCTTCTGAGCCAGTATCAATGCTAAATTTTAATGTGACTTTTAAGCACTGCATCTCATCATTAACTTTTTCTAAATATAAACCACATTTGTTTCACTTTATTCTTACACTACAGATGCACTCAGGAACCCAGTCAACATTGGGGAGTGAAATACAAACCTAGAAGATACTTTAAATGGAGAACTTACAAGCCAATTTAAAGAAGGGAGGAAAAAAAGCCAAACTCCGAAACTAACAATGAGTAAACCAAGGCGCTAAGCAAAGGAGAATAAAAACAGGCAGAGGAAGAACCTGTGTTTTCTTTCAAAACCTTCTATACAAATTTTTGTCTCTATGTTTTATCCTTGGAAATAAAAAATATAGATAAACATTCAGTTTCTGCTCAACAATAGTTTTAACCTTTTTACATATGTAAGTGTGTCACAACACTGCTTTAGGTCAGTACAAATTAATTGGTTCTCAAATAGATATGTAATGACAAGCTGTCTATATTAAGAACCACTATGTGTGATCCCATTCCCAAATGGTTCTGAGCCTTTAAATCCACGCCAGCTTTCTAATAGGTTTAACTTGAGCTATTTGGCCTGGTTTAGTCAACAGAAACAATAATAATCCTGTAAGGCTTAAAACCAGAATAGAACCCAAAGAAGTTATATGCCAAATTGAAACTTTATTGATTTCTTTTCCTATTTCTGTCGTAAGCAGTAGTAACTTGCTCAGAATAGTAACTTAGGTAACCTATAATAAACATGAATATACTCAGCAAGCACATCATATAGTGCATCAACACTTACATAGTAATTTTCTCTCAGCAGCAGGAAGTTTGGGAAAATTCTAACAAAAGATTCATGTTTGAATGAATCTTTCAAAGATTCATTGGCTACTCTTGAAAGATTCATGTTTGAATGAATCTTTCCATGCTGTTGGAAGAGGGCAAGGGATTGACATCTTCCTGTAATGCGTTTTTGGACAGGCTAACTAGAAAAGTAATATCAGTAAAAACACGTCCTCCTTTTTCTTTGTGCAGTCAGTAAAATCACTAGACAGGCCATACGGTAGCATACAGAACATCCACACCAAAGCTGCCATTCCAGGGTCACATTAAACTAACACAACTTCAGTCTGAAAAGAAAAAGTTTCCTTCCTCCTTAACCCCAGGCATGGGCACAGCATTCTCACTTACATAATTATCAGCTACTGTGCCATCTACACGGTAAGAGAGATAAGGGAACTGATCCAAAAATGAAACTAAACTGATTTGCCCCTTCTCCCTCTCCTTTCTATATGGATCAATTCCTTTATCTGGCTTACCACCTCCTGGCTCTTAGTTGTGTTGCAATCATAAAGTCATTTGAGTGTGAAGGGACCCCAAAAATCATCTGGTTCCAACCCCCTGCAGTGAACAGGGACATCTTCATTTAGATGAGCTATCTCAAACTCTGTCCAACCTGATCTCGAACATGTCCAGGGATGGGGCATCTACTGCCCCTCTGAGCAAACTGGTCCAGTGTTGCACCACCTTCACTATCTAGTCTCCATCTACCTTCATTAAGAATATCCAGAAGAACAGCAGTTCACATTGTCTTTACTGAAGAGTAAATCTGCAGAAGCCAGCTTTAATGGCAGGTGCATTATTTCTTTTTAGTAATTAAGAACTGCAAGCCAGGGTCTCCGGCCAAATAAAACATTCTCTAAATCTATACAAGAAGCTATTTGTACTCTAGTTTTTAAATTGCACTTCACAGATGGTTTTTACAGCGCTAACTTTATTGGTTTATTATTGTAATCTCAGGCAAGAAAGGTTATCAGAAAGCATTTTACCTGCAGTTCTGGCCAGCAGTGGATGATATAACATGCTCATTTAAAAGAAAGAATAGCTGGTAAGTACTGGCATAAATGCTACATTGATATTATAGCCTAGGCAGGTCCAGGCTATTGTTTTTCTGCATAAGAGCTGAACATTTTAGGAAGTAAAACTGAGAAAGTAGTAAATAATGTGGTTTGTACTGATGAGACTTACACAAGTAAGGCTGAATCCAAGTAAAAACGTGACAAAAGAATACCTTTCACTCCTAGTAACAACTAACTGAATTGCAGCTCACTGCAATAGCTTCACTTACATAAAACACAGAAGGATTTATTGGATTACAGCACACATGAAAGAGTAATTCTGCAGCTGAAAAGCCAGCTCTTACAGAATTTGATTTCTCCAGAGTGATTTTTGGCACATAATCTTGTAAATCAGTCTTGGGATATGTTGTACACCATCTATTCCTCCATAAAAGTAAACTGAAAGAAATCTCTTGCCATTTATATTGTATACATATAATCATATTTGGTAGCAGAGTTTCAATTAAGCCTGATAAAAGCAGACTGCACTTATTATCCTAACATACTGATGTGTATGAAAAAAATGGTGTGTTCTAAAGAGCTTTTATAGAAAGGATTTTACCTTTTCAAAGTACAGATTTTTTCTCCTGATTCCAGCTCGAATCCCATCAGAAGTGTGAACTGGGCTCCCGGACAGCAGCCCAAATCATAAATAATCTCTGACTATATTTAGAAGGGTACCTCACACATCTATACAACATAGTCCAAACCATCAGAAAGAACAGCCTGGCTTTCTAGGTAAGTAAGCACTCATTTTTGTCAATTAGATACATGATCTGATTATTTCAGGTCATGCACAGGTATTATCCTTCTGTGAAACTTAACCATACACTACCACATTACTACCATGTGCTATTTTATGTATCACTCATCCTTCATCCATTAAAAATATGTAGACCTTTCAGAGCTGTAAAATCATGAATAGTGTTTCTTAGCTCAATTCTCTAAAATGAGACAAGTATAATTCAAGGAATGATAATGTCAAGCGCACCACAAGCTTCCTATTGCAAAGGAAGGACAAGTAAACACTCTCAGTAAAAAGATGCATCTGCGAAACTGTAAATCTACTAAGAATGAGTTAATTTAAACCCAGCTGCCACACTGAGATGGACAGTCAGGCTGCACGACAGTGATAAACACTGAAAAAAACCACCCTTCATTTCAATGCCATTCCCATGGTATGTATGCCCTTCTTAAACCCTACAGAGGTAGCAAGCCACGAATAATCCCGTCAGGAAAAAAACTAAAAGCCTGCTTTCATTTCAAGCACTATTTATGATAATTCTTTATACAACAAATTAACTACGGATTTCAGTATATATGAAAACTTTAATTTTTACCCACCTATTGGCACAATCCTCTCTGGTTCACAGCAGTAGAAGCATACCATATTCCCAGCATTTTAACTGAAACTGGGTTTGCTTTACTTTTTACCATGATATCCTCCTCAAAAAACCCAGTCCCTGGTCATGGAGAGAGAGCACTCTTCATCATGCAGCAACAGAGCCAGAGCCCCTGAACGACTGAACACCAAACTCTTTCTGACTGACCACTATGTTTGCTGCTTTCAGATTACCACATGGAAGGCTCCAGGACCTGGACACAGAGAGCTGCTTTGCAAGACACAAAATAGCCTGGGAACTAAGAGGATAACTAAGTGACAAATGCAGATTAAGTGAGACTGAGGCTTTTTCTTATTGGCCTGGTGTGTTGCAACACTTTCATCTTTTTCCTTTTTCATTTGAAATATGGACACACATTGGAGAAGGGAATATTATAACTTTAGCCAAAATCCTTGTGTGTGTTAGACACACATTCCATGCATTCATCTAGCAGACTATGGATTATCAGTGCCTTACTACACGAACACATACAGAACAGGTATTAAACATGCTCTTAAAGGCACCCTTCACAAATGTGAAATCTTCAGAATTTTCTTCTAGTGGACTTCCACACATCAGGATGAGATGGTGTTTCAAGAGTGGGTGCCACAACTGAAGTGGGCTAGCTACAGAACATGTATTTTACATCCAACCTTCTAATATGAGCAAAGTTAAGCGATCACTTCATTTTCCTTTTCCTTTACAGACCCACATCTTCACCTTATCATAAATCCCTACAGGTTTATAAACCCATCGCTGACAGAAGAGGTTACTTCTACCACATTCAGATTCAAATTCATAGTGTTTCAAATCCTCACTCTTCCATTTCACCCATGCTGCCTGGTTAACCAGGGTTTTTCTCATTTATTATGCTAAATTAGAAATAACTGCATGTTCCAAAATACAATGATTATACTGATTACACACTGTCTTAACTGCATCTCAGTACATAAGAGCTGTCAAAAAACCCAGGATGTTCTGGGTTCAGCAGTAGCAGTCATTTTTTTCCTTCTCAGCAGCTGGTGCAGGGCTGCATTTTTGACTTTCGGCCTGGGAACAGCACTGGTAACACCGATGGTTTCAGCTGCTGCTCAGTAATGTTTACTCTGACCAAGGACTTTCAGAGCCTCGTGCTCTGCCAGGGAGGAGGGGAAGCCGGGAGGAAGCAGAGACAGGACACCTGACCCAAA
>JAOEHY010009000.1:10082-21475 GCA_025447955.1 Psilopsiagon aurifrons
GGCAAACAAAAACCCCCAGGTGGGTCTTGTTCTTCCTAAATGCTCACTGGGAGCCCTGCTAGTTAAGCAAAGTAGGTCAGCACTCCAGACATGCAGCAGTACAAGCACATCAGACAGGAGAGATGCAAGCTGGAATATTAAGCTGCCAAGTGGCTGTTAAAAACTGCACAAGGGCAATTAAAGTATTAGCATCCTTTCATGTAAGCAAAGCAGACAGAAGTGGCAATTAGTTTCAGTTACAACTTCAGAGTCCTGGAGGAGCATCTTCAGAAGCATTTTCTTTTTGGCCACCTGATGCTGGCATCCATCAATGTGACAACCCAGACATGACAGGTATCTGCCTCCACATGTGCAGGAATACGATGCACACCAGCATGTATGATGGGACACGTGTACACTCACAGCCAGGCTGCTTCCACCTCTGAAGGAGCAGAGGCTGCTTCCCCATCTCTTCCCACTGACCTGCAACATGCAAGCATAGCAAGTGCTGTCTCATCCAGTCATTCCTCTGGCAATGCACTTGGACAACTTCAAAGTAAGGAAGTCCCTGAGCACTTGCTGCTGCCCACTGCAAACATCCCTTGATATATAAATGTTGTGCTGATGATCAATAACTCCATACAGGTGAGTCATGGGAATGGTTTCTTTCATTCATTCAGACTGTGACTGCAACTAAAATAAAGGTGTCCCCAAATCCCCATTTCCAGGTACTATCTGATCCCCTCGCACAGGGAAGAGCATTCCAGTACTGGAGAGATAAACACCAGTAGTTCACCAAGTTCATTTTAGCATTTGCCAAGCTGAATACTGCAAAACCAGTTAAAACCCTAATTGCAGTTCTAAAGACACTGAGCTCTTGTGCACCAAGGAGAGCAGGTGGGGGCCAAATCTGGGCTCTAATGGAATAAAATAAATAGAAACGAGAAAAAAGGTTACCAAAATGTTCAGCCTTTGTTTTATTGAGTTACAACAAATCAGCAACAAGTTAGAAAAGTTGGATTTATTTAAACCCCCTAGCATCCTATTTGTGCAGCGTACTGAAAGGTGGGCAAGGTTTCTGAACCCAGCTCGTCAGAGGAACGCACCAGACGGCAATAGCACCCGCTTGCCTGCAATCCCTATCTCCCTCCTCCTCACACGTGCACGGACAGACACCTCCACGCAAACCCAAAGTAGCAGTACTGGTAGGAAAAGTGCACTCAGGAACCTAGGATTGACCTAAAAATTTAGTGGCAAGGGTTAATCAAAAACATCTTTGTGCGCTACAACATCTAAAGCTGGAGGGCAGGCTGCTGCCTATGGCATCCATCATTGTACCAGCCAAAGAAACACAAACCAAGTTCAGATTATGAAGCATCTTAATTTCCTCACTGCAACCCCTCTGGGGGCTGTACTGTGTTTATGAACAAAAAGTGCTAAAAAAAAAACCAAACAAAAAAGGCATCGTAGCCAAATCTTCAGAGACCCGCAGCTGGGGCTGGCTTGTGAAGAGTGAAGTATGGGAGTCAGAGAAGACCGCCTTGTAGGAGCACAGAAAAGCAAGAGATTTAAACACTTAACCAGCAGCTGGTGGCCGTAAAACAAAACAAGTCAAAACAACAAGGAAAAAAACCAAATCCCAACCACTCGAGAAGGACCCTCCCCAACCCTGTAATGCATTTAAGTGGGCTGAAATGTAAACTGGGCTGGGAATCTGGGCTCAAATGCTGATCCGCACCAACAGGACTCCAAAAATCTGTCTTAGAACACTTCAGGAAAAAAGAAATCTCCTCTCCCTTCCCCTCAAAAGACACCTCCCTCCCCCAACCCAACCCCAAATTTTGCAGTGGCATTATATGCAAGAATCACTTGCACCTATTAAAAAGTTAACAAAATCTCCACGTTGTACAAATCCCCCAGTAGGGGAAGAGGCTCAGCAGGAAAGCGGGTGGGAGAAAAGCAAAGGAGAAACTTATGTACAAGGACCCTTTTCTCTCTTTCTTTGCTTTTTTAATGCAGTAGTAGGACTTTGGCACTATAAACGATCCCATGATGATGCTCCATGAGAGTATTTCTCGCTGTGTGCCTCCACAAGCAGGGTTTGAGACTTGGAGTCGCAACACGCTACCTCACCCCAGGCAGGAAAATAGAGTTTTCTTCTATTTTCAGACAGCATTTCCCCTTCATCATCAGGACAGTACAGCTGAGGAGTACCCCTGCAAAAAGCATAAAAGCAGCATATTATTTTTGAAGGCACTATGAACAAGTACTTGAGCCATCTATGAAATACAGTGTCCAGTTTACATTCCTGCATGGGCAATAGCACTGTACCCTGAAACCTATCCCTATGACAGCATGATGCTGTAGCAAGGTACTGGATTTACTCCTGTAAGTAACCCAGCTAATAACCCCCTAAAGATTTCTGACAGGCACATACAGCCCTCGACTCTGCTGAGCCCTCACTACTACATACTCTGGGCAGATCCTCACTCACATTGCTCAAAGATGATACACACATGGGTTGTGGCAACTACTTTGCAACCCCACAGGATGGATGGGGCCAAAGGTAAGAAGACTTCAGGCCTTCCTTCCCCAATAAATCCTCTCATTAAATACTTTTTTGCATGGTTTTAGAAAATAATTCACAAACTGCAAGACAATGGAAACAACTCCACGTGCCTGTGCTCTGCAGAGCAGGTCCCTGGCTCCGCCACAACTCCTGCATCCTCATCAAGGCTGCGCCATGGACTGGAGACTAAAAAATTAACCCCCAACACCCAACCTTTAAATACACACCTACGTACACTTACCCCCCAGTTCCCAGCACAGAGCAAGGGCTCTGTGATAGGCATTATGTTCAGCATGTTTTTCTCCATTGAGGCGTAAATGTGCAAGTGCAAGCGCGCACTCAGACTGGAGCTGCACCCAGGGCAAAGTGGCTTTCCTGCACCATCCTCCTCACCCATCCTGCAGCAGGGCTTACCAAGACCTGAGCTAAACCTGTTATTTCACACCTTTCATGATTGCTGCTACCAGGTCTGTTATTCCCACAAAAGCAGTGAGCCCTGCCTGGCACCTGCAATGCAGAAAGCAATGGAGTCAAGCTCCGTAAAAAGACACCAACATCAAAGCCCAAAGTCCTCCCCATCCTTGCGACCTGTCCTCAAAACAGCCCTCTGCTCCTCCTAACTCACTGGAGAATATCAATTGCTGCGTTGGGTTTTGCTTCCCCTTTTGAAGTTCTTTACTGTGTTACACAGCTTGGATCTTTGATACACCTCATGGGTTTCAGGGGGAACTGCAAGTCCTCCCCTACTTCGGCCCCACTTCCTGAAATTCTTTAGGGTGACCAGAATGCCACAAAAACTGCTGGTCAATCCCACTCCGTCCTCAGGACGGAGCCTTGGGACCCACCACAAGCTACCAGCACTATAGCTAGCCTTACGGTCGAAACTCTAAACCAGAAGAAAAATGGGAACTTGGACAGAAAAGGAGGGAAACCCCAGTGCTGTTCACTTTCATCAGTTTCAGACAGCAAGGAACGCACTGGGCCACCAGGATCTCAGCTCCTACAGTGGTACAGAACGGGTTGAAGACACCAAGGACCCAGGCCACCTCTGATGCCCAGTACATGCCAGTGTACGCTGTACACAGCGGAAGCAAAGGGTGACTTCCTTTGGACTCCTTTTTCTGGTGTGCAGCTCCCAGACATGGTTTTCCATTGGCACATCTCCACAGAGCAGTGGTCACAGCCATCAAGAGCCAGGCACGCACCTACCTCACTCCACTGTGAGCCACCAACTCTTGTGCCTATATCTTGCAGGGATTGGGCTTAGAGTGGAGGTCATGAAATAACTCTAAAAAAGAAAGTTTATTGCAGAGAAGGTGGTGGTGGGGACAATAACAAGCATGCTTCTGAGAAACAGAACAAAAGCTCTGGGCTGAGGAAACACTGACCTTGGGAAAACCCACAGGGAGACAATGCCGTGAAGAAAGCCAGCAGTAGCTGCCAAGCACTCCGGCACGCTCTGGCCCCACTCTCATGTCTGAGCTGCAGTTTGCTGTGTTTGATTTAGGATCAGTTTCTGTTTGTCAAGCTCATGCAAATGGGGACAAGAGACCTAACTTTGACCCAGGCTGTTGGATGGAAAGAAAACTAAAGCACTCTCTTGACAGAGCAGTTACAAGAGAAACGCGAGGCTTCATCTGGAGCATCTTCAGCGATGGCTTTAGTGCACCCTACAGCAGCCACCCAGAATCCTGAAGGCCCTGATACCCTATGGGAACAGGTCTCCCAGCCTCACTGCTCAGGAAATCGGACCTGCTCCATGGAATAGATCCAATTCTGCCAAAAGCTTCAGATATGTACTTAATAACAGAGCCCTTTCTCAGCTCAGGGATGGTACTTCAGAGCCTGACGAGAATCCAGCTCACCAATGCCAAGTGCTCAGGAAGCTCGCACGAGCTTTACTATTTATGTGCATGGCCCAGCTAGTAAGTTGTACATCCAAACAGATCAGTCCTGAAAAACCTCAGTTTTCTTAAGGCCTAAGTCTGTCTAGGCTGTAACACAGATACTCCCTGATGGAGTTTCTGACACTCCTAAAGCTACGCACCATAGCAGAGAGAGACCAACATGGTCTGGAAGAGCTCTGTTTTTACAGAAGCCACGAATTCAGCCAACAGAAGTATGGAGATTGGTCGCCAAAAAACGTTCACTTTAAACTACAGACAGCTAAGAAATTAGCAACACCATGAACATCAAAGGAGGGTTCTGACGAATGCAGGGCTCAGCAGTGAACATTTCACATACGACTGTGAGGGTGTGAGAGTCAAGAGGAGGAGAAATCGCTTATCAACTCTCCAGTCCACCTCCTATGTGTGGCCAGAACAACAGGAGTCCTCTAAGGTATGAAGAAGTATGATGCTAGGAAAAATCAGACTTGTACAACAACAGGCAGAAATAAGCTGTCAGGTCATACGCAGCCTTTGGAGTCATACCCTGGATCTCACCTAAGATAACACCTTGTAAATTTAACACCAAAATTTTAGCTAAAACTTACATCAGATAGGCTTTGCGAAGGTAAGAGTGAAAGCTTATCCTGAAGGAAAAAGGAATCAGTAGCTGTGATTTTTCCATGTGTCCCATCAGCATGGGGTGCTTTTGTGTCACAGTGCTTGTGACAATGTCCCCATGAGGGACTGTGGAGAGCAGGCACTTGTGTAACTGGGCTGAGACTTAGAGGGAGAATAAAGACAAACAAAAGAGAAAAACGACTTTGGGCTTTTGTCAAGTCCTCTGGCAAAGAGCAGACAACAAACTGGTCCTCTGATCTTCCTGCATGGTCTGTGCTGTGGATGCCCTGCTCCAGTGTGTCTCTTCTCAGGTGGTGTACTTTACAACCAGGCACTGGAAGGCTCCTCATCAAAAGAATAAGCCAGCAAAAGTTTAACCAAGATCAAAGTTCTTATTAAAATTCCTCTCTGACAACACTTGAGCATCTCCACAGCCCTGGAGCTTTATGGAGAGCTTCTGTGTAAGGCACAGAGGCAGGAGGCTCACTCCAATGGTCCCTACACTGCTTGCAAGCACAAAAATGCACCAAGCCCACACTGCTGGAAGAAGGTGGCTGCACAGCTTGGTTTCATGGTACAAGAGGTCTGCAAGAAACAGTGGTTTCAGGCAAGCCCCCCTCTTCTGCCCTGCTCCCCATTCCCACAGCTGGAAGGGGGAAATGATCCGGAATTAACAACCTCAGAAAAAAAGAAGTCCACCATGCATTTATTCATCTTGCATTTCATTTTGAAAGGCAGATCAGATCCTGCCTCTCCTTTCTTATGTGCCCGCACAGTGGCGGCACCCCAGCGTGCTGCCGGCTGATGTTCCCACCTCCTTCCTCCTTTAATGTCTGCCTTTGCCGCACAGGTAACACAGCCTGCTCCTCACACCCTTAATTACCAACTTTTGCAAGCATAACAGAACCTTGCATTGCAGTCTGGAGCTGTAAGAGTCTGTAAGGTACTTTGTGATACAAACACTGTGATTTCTCAAAATCAGACCACACAAACACATAGTTCAAAATAAAACCAATGCAGGGTTTCCCTCTTCAACTCGGAGAAAACATCCAGGAAACTTTTGGACAAGTACTACACTAGGAGAAAGTGGAGGGCTCTATGCTAGCCAGCAGGGCATGCTAGGAAAAACTGCACCTCTGCAACACATCATAGATCAGTTCAAGTACTGCCTGCTGCAATAGTAAGTCTTCAGTGCAAGTGTGGAGGGACTTCTACAAGTCCAAGCTTCCCCCCCCAAAAGATTCAATTATTATTTAAGAAATGCCGAAGTATATTATACTTCTTAGACACCAGCAAACTACAAGCTCTTTCTAAAATAGGTGCTCTCTCACTGTGGTTGTTAATACAGGAGTTGAGCTTTCTGTAAGGCATGTTCTAGCGTAAGGAGACCTCAGCCTGGGAAAGAGAAACTCAGTTATACTGAGCACAAAATGTTACAGGCTCCAGTGAACTCAGTTCAACATGCAACTCAAGAAATGCTGACGGTGGTTGCTCCAGATTTATACCTGTGCAACTGTGATCAAAACCAGCCTTCAGGTCTCCAAGTAACAAGTCCTTTCACATTGTGAAACATCATATAAAACACCCTTAAAGAAAAACCCTGCAGTTTGCTTTTAAATTCAAGGTCCTGAGAAGAGGAGCTGCTAAAACACCCACACAGCTTAGTCTGGGGTATTTCCTAAGCCTCTGGAGTGAGCAAGCAGAACAAAGCGAGCCAGGAGACAGTTCTCACCTGCAAGGGGAGGAGAGCACACTGGTTTTGCTTGGTAATGCATAAAGAAGCCTCTCCATCATGAGCCCTTCCCCCAGCAACCTTTTATCCTGAGCAGGGCAGGAAGGACCTGAGGTGCAAAACCAGGCATAGCCTCTATTCACAGGAGATGAATCATCTTTTACCAAGGGGGATATTAGCAACCAGTGTCACTATTTCTTTGCGTGGCTCAGCTAGCACGTTGTACATCAAGTGCTGCAGAGGTTACGTAGGTCAATTAAAGGCAGAAAATTTAACGTTTAATCACTTACTGGGAAAAAGAAATAAAAGATCTCCCTTTTCCAGGGCTTGACCCACAAGGAAACAAGAAACAAGGCAAACAGCACTAACCCCTCCCCTACCATGCAGTTGCTTTAATTTACAAGCAGGATGGGTCTCCCTTTTGTTCAGGCATCCAGCAGGCACAAGGATCCGGCAGGGATGGGCTCCAGGGATTTATACTGAAGAGGGGCTACAGGATGCTGGAAGCACACCCAGACAGGGGCAGCCTCAGAGAAACACGGCACCATCAGCATTACCTGTCTATACGTGGGCATTTTCTCCAGATATACTTTCAGAGTCAAAGTCCGCCAGCTCTGCCTGGCCCTCGGGTGCCGTTTGGCTCCAGCTGTCCGTACAGTCCGATGCAGCATCATCCTCACCCACCGTCACCTCCACCCAATTGACCTCTGCTGGCTCTTCGTTCTCCTCGCTGCCGTGGCCGTCGTGGCTGTTGCACTCCAACCTGTCCGTTCCCTCCACTTGATTCCCCAGCAAAGAGTCTTTCAGTGGTTCGCAGTCTCTTTTTGCTCTCACCACTGGTTTCCCCCCGTTCTCTTCATTCAGTTTTTTATGCTCCTGGTAATGCTGCCGAGACACCTCATTACCATTCTTTGCACTCTCCATGTGTTTTGAGCCCTTTTTCTGGCTTTGCTCGTTATGACCATCAACAACGTACTGCTTCTGGTACTGGTCTATCCATTTAAGTGACCCTGTTCTTAGTGAAGACCGGTTTTCCTTGAACCAGCGAACGATTTCAGTTCTTGTGAGCCCAGTCTGAGATGCTAACTGGTCATACTCTTGGGGCGATGGCCACTGGGTCCTTGCGAATGTGCTTTTCAGTAGATGACTCTGCTCTTGAGTTTTCTTAAATGTGGTGGAGGATCCAGATAAAGCACCAGGGAGCTGAGAGCTACTCAGCAGTTCTGCTTGGCTTATTGCACCATTGGGAGTTCCTTGCTCCTTAATTTTTCTATAAGATCCCATTGAGTCCAAGACAGCTTGCTCCATGCTGTCCCTTATCTTTCTCCGCTCAGAGAACCATGAATCTATCTCCCTCCTACTCAGCTTAGTTTCTACTCGAAGCCTGTCCAATTCTCCTTGGGTAGGAAAAGAGCATCTTAGGAAGCTCTCCTCCAGGGCCCTAAGCTGCTCTTGGGTTTTTTCTTTGAATCTCTGAGGAGCAAAATCTGTGTATGGGTGAAATGAGCGGCTGTGTCGACCAGCTGAAGGCGCTATTTGATCCTTCCCTAAAGCATCACCAGGGATGTGCATAATTCCCCTTTGACTTCTGTACCTATGGTCACTGAACCACTTCTTGATCTCGCTCCTGGAGAGACCTGTTGCCTCTATCAGCCGGTACACTTCTGTATCATCAGGAAACTGGCTTGCCATGAAACTGGCTTTCAGCTCTGCTATTTGCTCCTTTGTCTTCTTTCGCTCACTGGCTGGCGTCAATGGTACAGCAGTCAGCTTGGCAGGCATCTCAGGCACCTGAACCACGTGAGGACGCTTGGCCTCTGGGGCACTTGATAACGTCTGTATCGCCCTCTTTTGCCCCTGATTTGGGGCAACAGCAAGTGTAATCGGTGAACAGGAAACAGTTGAACCATTTGACACAGGAGTCAAAACCAGACCAGTCTGGCCCAGTATCTGACAAGGCAAAGCTGTTTGGATGATGGGCTGGGGCATTTTTGCAGTTGTCAAAGGAGCTGGCAAGACGGTGATGGTTTGGGGAACTGCCTGGATGGTACCATTGAACATCTTCTTTCTTGCCTCCTCCACTTCTTCAGGAGACCAACTTATACCATGCTTCAAACGTTGCGTAGCAAACCAGATTCGGATTTGTTCTTCGGGATGTTTTGATGCTGCTGTCAACCATGACAATTCTGCTTGTGTTGGGTAAGGAAATTTATTAAAGGAGTTGATCATGGTCGCATTTGTGTCCAGTGCAGAGTTGTATTTGGTACTGTTCAGAGGTACCGGGACCTTGGGGACAAGGTTAATATTTGGTGGCAGCTGTACAGAGGGCATAACATGGGCTAATACATCATGGAGAAGATCTCCATTTATACAAGCAATAGCTTCAGTGGCTTCAGTTATGATACGGGGGAGAGTGCCATCCATGTGGTTTTCCGTAACTCCCTCTTCTGGCTTTTTGGGTCCCTTCCTGGTTTCCCCCTTAGGCTTTCCCGGTTTCATCATTGGTGTTTTATTTGCACTAATTCCCCCATGAAGTGAATCATCACACTCTGCAGTTTCTAGCCCACTGCTTGTGACAGTGACATCATTAGCAGTGGTCTCAATAGACTGCTCTAAAACAGTCTGATTATTGCGCTTAATTAATTTCAGTTTAAAGTTAGTCTCCCCGGGGTGGTATTTTGTGTTGTGGTCAGATAAAGAATCGTATTTTTTGGTTGTGAAGTTGCATTCAGCACAGACATACAGGGGGTTCAGAATGACATTTGGATGCTGAGTGTCAACATGCTCTGTAAATTCATTTAAGTTTTGTGTTGAGTAAGGGCAGTATTTACACTCATAACCACCCTGGGGCTTCTTGGACTGACTTTCAGCTGGGGGCTTTGCCTCGACCACTTCGCAGTCTTTGACTGAGCTTTCTGAAGGCCAGTTCTTTTGAGAGTCCTGTTGTGGGGTGCCAGACTCCTCTTTAGGAACCTCCACGCCTTCAGTGCCTTCCTGCTCCATGACTTCCGAAGTTCGCACCATACAGGGAGTTGTTGATTTTCTTTTGCTAGCCATTGCAGCCGCTGGCAGCAAACTGTGGTCCCAGATGATGACTACTTGACAGGGTGAAATGTCAAAACTCAACAGATCTTGCAAACAGCTCCGACTTTCCTTGGTTGTTTTAATCTGTTTTGCTTAATGAAGGCTTTCTGTCCCAGCTGTGACCATCAGCTCCTCCAGTAGACCTGTCAGCTGCATGACACCTGCAAAACAAAGCACACAGCATTAGGCACTGAGCAATAAGACACAGGTTCAGCAGAAAGCCACAGCTCAGGATATGTACATTTACAAAGCCCATTTTGGACAATGCTGAATTCTTCTTGCCCCGTTATAAACTTAAGAGTTAAAAATCTCCCCACAAAGAACAAAAGCAGTGGGTAATTCGCAGTGAAGTGCACCACAGGAAGAAAATAGCTTTGAAACAAGTAAGATGAACAGACAGGGGATTTTAATCTCCACTCAATGTGTTTAGCTGGAAAAGCAAGAAGATGCTGCTATAAATACTGCATCTTTTTATAGAACCCACAGTTTCTATTAATTATTATTTTGAAGCCTGCAGATTTTAAATTGAGTGTGATTTATATTAAACTTAATTACTTCCCACTGTCACTTACCTTGTAAATATGTCTGCTAAATGATTGTGGTTACTAATGATGGGTGACTTCTAAATAAAGCTATAGGGCCTGCTGTGGTTGTAAAAGTAAAGGCAGAAAAAAAGATTTAATGCAAATCAACACTTTCAAAGACCTGTGTCTTGATGAGAGGTGGGTTCAAAGAAACTGCAGCACATCTATGAGCCCTATCAAGTCTTTTCTTGAAGTAAGGTTTCCTTAAAACACCACTTTCCACTCAATATTGACAGAGGTAGCTAGCAAAAGTCACAGAAGCCCTTAGATACCTTTTAAACAGGGTCCCTGCCTGTGACCCTGTTGGTATTCTCATCAAGCCCAAACTGTGCACTGTCACTCCCTACAGAATTAAAATAAATCAATTTTAAGCATGATTTATGCCCTGAAACGGTTTTGGAAGCTCCCAAGTTCTGAGAAACAGTTTTAAAAGGATCTGAGATTACCATCAGAACCACCACAAAGGAAACACTGCACCCGCTCTTTCAGGATCCATCTCTGCTCACCAGGAGTGGGTGAAGGAAGGGAATTTGGTTGTCAAAACAGTTTCATTAACCAAGGGAAAAACAAAAGGTAAGACCTGCACTGATTTTTGTAGAAGTGTATTAAATGGAGAATCTGAGCTAATGAAAGATGCACCCATGTCCCATGGCAGGGACATGGACCAGATGATCTTTAAATGTCCCTTCCAACCCCAACCATTCCGTGATTCTATCATCTCATGTCTAACCTAATCAACATCCAGCTGGAGACCAGCAATGAGTGGTGTCCCTCAGGGATTGGTGTTGGGACTGGTCTTATTCGACATCTTTGTCAGTGACATGGACAATGGGATTGAGTGCACCCTCAGCAAATTTGCCGATGACACCAAGCTGGGTGGTTCGGTCAATACGCTGGAGGGAAGGAATGCCATCCAGAGGGACCTTGACACGCTTGTG
>JAOEHY010009001.1:0-42992 GCA_025447955.1 Psilopsiagon aurifrons
CCCCCCAAACACACAAAAAACCCCCAGGGAATTGGTGCAGAATGAGCAGAAGAAAACCCAAACCACCTGCTACTGCTTTGTAGCATCAGTCATTTTGCCAAGCAGTGGCAACACATGAAACTGCTATTTGCCAAAGCATCTGGGTTGAAAGCCACATGGTGCTGTTAACTGGCACTGCTGAACAAGCTAGCACAAAACTCTTTCAAAATGTCAATCTCAGACAGGCTCTTCAAGACTTCCATAGGAATCTGAAGAAATATCACAATTCTTAGCAACTTCAGAGACAGCTATCACATACAAACAGAAAGCACCACAGATTTCCCCCCCTTTTCCTCTTTCTCTGCTGCACAAAAGGGTAAGGGGAGACTTCCTAGCATCTCTGGAAACAAAAGGGACTGAAGAAATGGAGGAACTGCCATTACACGAGAGATGAAAGCAGTAGATGCATGAGAATGACACTGTACTGGCCACTTTTAGCCAACTACCCAGACAGCAGTGATTAAACTTTATGCTACAAAATGGGAATCACAAGGAAATGTAGAGCTGCACAGAGATTAATGATGCGCAAACAGTATTAAAGGGACTTAAGTCACAACCTTCTTCATGTGTTGATAACTATTTCATAGTGAGTTCCACAACTGTAGAAGATGGATAGTAACATAGCCTGATCTGTCCTCCTATATAAGCATGTTCTGAAGGCCATGGAGGAATTTCTGTGAAATACTCTTTGTATCAGAGAAAGCAAGCCAAACCATCTTCTTGGGCATGAGAAAAAAGTTTGTAGTACCAATGAAGTCCCCAATCAGCTCCACTTCAGCCTCCATAGATTTTCAAGAGAAGCAACGTCCTCAGTAGTGAGCCTCTAAGCACATTCATATTTGTCCACAGCACTGTTTTCTGTAGACATGAAAACTGTCATAAGGTTGCCCCGGAGTTTAACTGCGGAGCCTGCAGTTTTGGTTGCATACGCTATTTTTTCACAACTTTTCTACATGGTCTGTCTCTACTGTACTCATGGCTGCGACATTATGGTGAATATCTCTTGAATTCTCAGTAGGCCTGAAAAACTTGGGAGACACTTCACAGGTGTCACCACATGAGAGATAAGACAGGAGAATGGGAGATTAGCCTTGTCACCACAAAGCAAATCATAGGTCTGCACCTGGGCACACTGCAGACTAATGATAGGAGCCAACTATTTCCCTTCTCATAACGCACAAGATTCAAGACACTTACCTGTCTGCTTGATTCTAAGCCTGAGAAAAGTTATCTTTGGAGAGAATCTTGAAACTTGCCAGTGTTCCTGTCTTGCTTAGGGTTAAAAGCTTCAACAAATAGAAGACCGAGATAGACTGTGCACATCATCCAAAAACAGGGCAGCATATCTTCCTGTCATGGGGAGAACCCTTCCACACAAGAATATGACCTGATAAGCTCCTACAGCTTTGTTTAATTTACATTGAAGCATGTGTCTTCAAATTTCTCTTCAAAGTTTCCAATATCCTATTTGAAGAGGGAATAGGAATGAACCCTTTTATGGGAAGCTGCAATTCTTCTATTTACAGAAATTCAAGATCAAAACATGAAAGTATACTGGCTTAGTGACGACAAAGGAAAAACACTCAACTATCTAACCTTGACATGTTAACATGGAGCTTTACTATTCAGTTATCACAGACATATAGCTGTGCAAACAAAGCTTTTGAAAAGCTCTCAAATAAGAACACAAATTTATTCATATATGTCCCAATCTGTTTCTACTTGCCTTCGGTGTAAACTGAATATGGTGCCAAGAGTTAATCTATTCCTACTACAAAATATTTTAAATAGCTATGTATATAATGTATATCTATGTATCTAAAATTTATCTACATATATAATCTATGAAGTCTAAAAGCTAAACTCAGTTCCAAAACTGGGGAAAGACAGACGTCTTTCCACCTTCTCTCATTTCATATCTTAGCTTGTCTTTCCGCAGCAAAATTCAGCTACTTTTTGAAAATTCTTTATAAAAAAATAAGCTAATATTTCTTAATGGTGCTGCTTCATACGCCACTCTGCTCTACTCTGTTCAAACAAGTAAGGAAAACCTTTATGACAAGTACTGGAAGACTTGCTATCCCTCTTCAGTTTCTGTGTGTCCAAAAGGGTGGGGAGCTGCATACAGCTCATCCGTTGAGAACCGTTCATCCAAACTGTAATCAAGTACATTACATACTAGTTATTCTGTCTACTCAGATGAGGAACTAAACAGACAGGATTTAATTATTGAAGGCCAGATGCATGCTAGGCATACAGAATCGTACTTTGAAGTTAACATACTTGTCTTTTCCCCTGTGATTGTACTGAGGACCCCAGAATGAGCTGGAAGAAAGAGACTCCCCGACTTCAGAAATAAGCATACTGATGCTTCTCAAAGAGCATCTTGCACAGACACTTCTAGTAACTTTATAAGGCATTTCTTATTTCAAAAAATTCCAAGATCAACTCCTGCAGATACTTCATATCTTTGAATAAGGAAAGACAGAAAGGAAAGACAGACCTCTGTCAGAGGTCCGTTAATCCAAAAGGTGCAATACCTGTCTAATTACCCGGTCTTTGATGAAATTCAGCTCATTCATTAGATAAATAACAGTGAAGCTAATCTTGAAAGGAAAACAAATCACTTTGTTTAAGTAGCCTGCTACACAGACTTGCTCGTAAGATACCAATTCACTTTTCTCTAAATTGATCAAAAGGCTTATTGGAGAGGGAGATTAACCATCTTCCTAATGGTTTACTGAAGCTTCTTGGAAGGAGAAAGCTACTGCTAATCTTTTATCGAGGACAATGTGGATTTTTGATGGCAAAAAGATACTGCTAATAAACTCAGATCTTTGGGGAAAAAAAGTTTGATACAAAGTATAACAATAAAATACTGTATTCAAATTCTCTTAAACTATAGTAAGTGCATTTGCCAACCAATGCACCATGAGCAAATCCATTTGTGCAAAGCAGCAATTCCATTCTCTTCTCTGCCAATCCCCTCCCCTGCTTCCGAGAAAGAAAGGTGAGGCAGAATTTTCATTTATATTACACAGGCTGTAGATCGCAGAGTTACAGGACACAAATTATTCCTTCACTCTCTTAACATACCTTGAGTGTTTACACACATCTGAGTTGACTACCTGCAGCTAGACTGAAAGACTTCAAGTATAAAGACGTCACTGTAGATCTGGCAGTGTTTTTAACCCAAATCATTGCTCTAGACGAAGTTAGCTCCCAAATTCTATTTAAGGAAACTGCTTTTATTGAAAAAGTGGAGTATTCAGCTAGCTACATTTTGGTGGCACTTTTTCTCAACAGAGAGTGTCAGAATTTTTGCATTTGGATGGCAGCCTATAGAGTCTGGATTTCTCCCAAGAAAAAATGAAGTTTCGCTTCTTGACTTCCCCTGGAGCTCCACATGCCTCCAGACATTGAAGAAAATACCAAACAAACAAAAAGCACAACAACTACTTTTTGCCTTTCTCAAGATTCAAACAGTTGTTGCCTGGGGCTTTTTGCTACCAGTAACTTTGTAGGAATACAAAGCTGAACACAGCATTCTAAACTGAAGTCGAAGAATCCTCACTTGAAAATTGACCAATTGATTTGGATGTGAAACAGCCTCTTTTTCTGAGGAAAATCTCTTTTCTTCAGAAGAGACACCATGAAGACCCATAAAGTCAGCCTAAGCCAGAGAACAAAAACAACTTTACAGAGACAGTTTGCCAGAAGATGGAAGAAAACTTTCTAAGAAATCCTAGAGAAAAGCAACACAAAATTCTCTGGCTTTGTAAGTGAGAAAGAAGCACAGGAATATTCCTGCAACTCCAGGTCAGGAAAAATGAGTTATGTACATATATATAGATATATATATACTTACAGATATTATGTATACATAACAAAAGGTAAAACAAAGCTCTCTTTGTTTTGAACCAGAAAGAAAAAAAAAGCGCAATCTTCTCCTGAGACAACAGTTAAGTCCAATGGGAAAAGTTCTACCACTCCTTCTTTAAGGACTAGTAGGTAACAGTGGACTTACTAGCTCAGTAAACACGGAATTGGCATCTATACTAACAGATTCAGCTGGGTTAAGGAAGGTTCCTAAACACAGATCTATGATCCACTGTATTTGTAAAATGTAAGAGCATTCATAGCACCCATTCCAACTCGCACTCTTCCCCAGTAACTCCTGGGAATGTGCAGCAGTCAGCATGCTCCAGGAATCCTTCCCAAAAGGCAGCTTTCAGGCAGCCACCCAGTTTTACAGGGTAGGACAGTTAACCAGCAGAGATGTGTGCTGTTCCATGCGATCGGCTTCAGTGGCTAGGAACATTCAATTTGCAAACAGAAGTAGGCCTTTTTGGATGTGAAATTTTATTTTTTAGATCTCTTCTGGGCTCTCTTTTGGCATACTATATAAATAATGCCTTCTACCTATCTTGAGAAAATTTCCAATACTGAAAATGGCAAAACAGAAAACATTCAGTTGTGAATTCATGTTTTGTAAAATACTGGGGTGGTGCAAAGCAAGGGATATGTCAAAAGCTGTAACCTAAAAACTGAACTGCTTGCTTGAAGATTTTGGCCTGTGAATCTGTTTCTTTTCAAGGTGCTTGGTTTAAAAGAAGCCAGTGCTCTTATCAGGCAACTGCACAGCAAGATCAAAGGACAGGAACAGTTAGTTGATATTGAGGACCACCAAGTACAAAACATACTTGCAGAGATCTTCACAAACTAGTCCAAATTGAAGTACACAAGAATATCCTATATTTTTTCAGTTATTTATCAGAATCATCCTAATGCTAAAATCAAAGTTTTCCTTCAACATCTCAATATGCCAATTTTGAAAAACTGAATTTAAGAGAAAGCTCCAGAGATGTGAACATTTAGCTTAAAAAGCCCACTAGCTTTTACTTTGTTTGGTTGTGGGGTTTTTTTTACAATCTTTAAGGAGTTAACACAGAGCCTACTCAAAGCATCACCTTACATAAAAATATGGAACACCACCTAAAACAAAGATGTAAATGAAAGTATGATGGACATCCGCTGCTTTTCACAGATGTTTTGATGAAACTTGAAGTATTTCACTTTCTAAAGGGCAAACTCACCCTTTCATTCCAAACTGGCACAAAGTCTCTGTATTACTGAAAGGTATAAAACTTGATAAACATATTTGGTTTTTTTCTTATTATATTTCATTAAGATGATTCAATACATGTAAGCAAGTATTCCATACCTCCATTCCATACTATGAAGATATCTCTTACCAGTTTTATATTCAATCCAACTCACAGAGAAGGATCTGGGAGACATTATTAGCAAGTTGGAACTCATATTACCATGACAGGTAAAATCATATATATTTTTACTAATCTATAAAAACTTGGCTGTCTCTGTTCAAGCCATCTAGGCGTACTGACCTTGGAGGAACATGAAGATGGATCAGTCCAACTACATAAAAGCCAGCATTTTAAAAAGAATCCATCAAAATATGGCCGTATTCATTCCACTTCTTGGGCTTCTACAATTGCTGTTCTCTGTACAGGGATCTCCATGTATTGCCAGAAACAGTCACTTATTCCTTTGGAATGGTGAGATAGCCCTCAGGAACTATGGACTGTAATGACAGTATTACAATGCTGCTTCTCTATTCAAATGCCTTACTGCCTACATAACCAGGTAAAACATCGCTCGTGTCCACAAACCAGGTAAGAATGAAATCAACTTCATCCATCTTGGCAAACATGATCCTTCTGCTTCATTTCCTAGGAAAGCACATCTATCCATCCTTCTACATTGTATTTCACAGACAGTGCAAACAAGTGGCAAGTTTACGCCAAGATAATGACCTCAATAGGCAAGATGCACAAGTATGAAATTCTCTGTGACGTTAGTAAAGATACTGTGAGACCAGATAACAATATTGCATGGTGTTACACCAAACTTTAGGTTGGATTCTCTGTTCACACATAAAGTGGATTCAGTAAAACAATGAAAATGCAAGTCAAGAGTATGCAAAAAAGAAACTAGTTAGGAGAACCAGAACTAACCCTAACCAGTACTACTAAAAGTTCAGGTACTAGTTCTACTTTTTAACCAGTAAAGTAGAACTTAATACTATGCTTTTATCCTCATTTTTTTGAGGAACCTTTAATAACGACTTTGTTAGGAAAACGCAAGCACTAATACACTTCCACAAGGGTGGAGGAAAGCCGTCACCTGTTTCACCTTTACAGCAAATATGTTCAACAACTGCGTCTCTGCAATATACTAAAATCTAGATCTTCAAAGATATTTAGGTACTTAACTCAGCAAAATGTCAACAGGCGTTACACATAAGTAGCAATGAAATACTGGGCTCCAGAAACAGGGCTTGTGAGTATCACTTTGGTTAATCAATGTATGTTGTGCTGCATATTATCCACTGTTGCCAGGATAACTGAAAGGTCAAAACTGCAAATTTGATGTCTCACCACCACTCAAAAAAAAATGATAGTTTCTTACTCTCTAATCATTGTCCATAACAGCTTATCAACAAATATGTATTTGTAGGAAGAGGGTGTCAAGATGAAAATCTGAAAACTGAAACGTTCTCCGTTTTACGACATTTTCCAATACTAATCATGTTCCTCAGTACAGACAGTTGTAACTAGACTCAAATTATGTCTGAACAGCACCTACTGACATAAAACAGCTGACAAGCACGTGCTTAAGTTGTTTTGTGGAAATATCCGAGCTAGTAAGCATGGATAGTTGACTGCATATTAAGACAGGGAAACTATCATAAAAGCTGTTGAGAGGAATACTTACTCCCCTTTGTATAACTAGGCAAAAAGCTCCTTCATCAAGTCTTAACATAAGTTGCTCTGACAAGCTGGTACTATCCCAGCCTGGCATACCAGCTAAGCATCAAGCTAACAGAATATGCGATCGCCACTGTCCAGAATAGCATTTCATATAAACATAACAAAAACCATGCATTAAGGGATGAATTTAACTGAATAAGAAACAGAGAAATAACAGGTTTTAAGAAGTCATAACATCAATTTTCAGCAAGATTTATGAACAATATTTGCATAGTTCTTGCACCCACCTACCTGATAAACTATTATCAACAGAATACCTACCAAGAACTATCAAGTACTCAAGAAATGACTGTTACACCCTCTCTCATTGTACCTTGAAACCTAACACCCAAAGAATATAACTGTTCAGGGATGGAGGGAGAGGTCATCGACATCTTACTGCAAGATTTATAAAATAGGATACTTCCTAAAAACATTTATTTCCCTGCATGGACTCTAAATAGCATATGCTAAGGAACTAAAGTGGTGCAGGTTTAAGCCATTGTTATACTTGTTTAGAGCCAGGACTGATCAAAACTGGTGAATATAGGCTATTCTGTCTCCACAGACAGCAAATCCAAATAAAGCTATTGCTGTGTTCAATCAAAGATTTGCACTGTAGGATGTATTTTAGGAATGCAAGACTTCAGATGTGATTCTTAAAAGCTGTAAAGGGCAAGTTCCTGAACTAGTGTTGCCCATTGCAGAGTTCAAGGGAAGAGCTTCCTCTAGATATAAACCAATAGCCTTACCACAAGAAGCACTGGGCTAAGACTCGCTTCAAAGCCCATCCCCCCTCCTAATTTCACCTGACAAAATCCCTATCCCAGCAAACAGTATCATTCCATGAACCCAGTTCGCTACCAAAAGCACACAAAGCAGGACAAAAAAAAGCTGTCTGCTATACAGTATGATGCATGGAACAGGAACACTCACACTAGCAAACACCTTTTCCAGTAAGCCAACATGATACAGCATAATAGCAGGACTATATTAGCAGCTCTAAATGCAGTCTAGCCATCCTATTACTGTGTTACCCAAGAGAACCTTTACTTTCATTCACAGACTGAACACTCGGACACCACAGGGGCTTTTCCATTACAGCTGTGCATGTGATGACTTTAAGGGGTATAAGAAAGACCTTACTTATTATGTTTACTGTAGACCTCAGGCATTCTTAGCAGACTGACCAGTAATTCTGAAAAAGTATTATATTTTTTGTAATACTTAAGATTGTCATTTTTAATCTGGACTTGATTTTTTTGTTCAAAAACAAATTTTTGTCAGGTCTAAGTAAGTCTTTGCTCTTGGAAATAAATAACAGAAATAAATCTCAGCCTTGCAATATATCTGCTGCAGCAGTACTGTTCATTAAAGAGAAACGTCCTCATCACGCAACACTTTGCTGAAAGTTACCTCAAGGAAAAAAAAAAGTTTTTAAAAGAGGACCATAGAAATGATGATACAAAATTAATAAAAATTACTTTTCTGAAATACTAAAACTATAGATGCGTATCGTCAAGATACTGTCATTTCAAGCATTACGCAGCAATGTAATGGTTTTGAAAGTGCAACACTCCTTTCAATCTCCTATCTCAATGGTCCCCTGCGCTGACAACATCTCAACTCCATCAACACAAGAGAGGGAGACTAGCTGCAGTGGTGTTTGGAGCTCTGTGTCCCCCACTTCTTCCTGCCCTCCTGAAGAAACAAACTGCTGTTGACTACTGCTACCCAATACACCCCTGTAAGCCCCACTGAGCACTGTTATGAGCAGCATAAGAAAGAATATTTCAATTACTTTTGCTGCAAAACATAAAAGAAACTTCCAGATGTGGAAAAAAAAAAAACAAACAAGACAACTACCAACAGGGCTTTCTACAGGAATTGACACCTATCCCTTTTAAGAGGAAGAAAGTTGTGCTCTTTTAAGAGGAAGCAAATTAAATAAATACAGAGGCCTCTAAAGGTTTTCTGGTTTAGATGCTTCAGTCTGTTTGGAGTAAGAAAAGTAGTATTCTCCACCAGGATGTAACTCCATGCCAAATCCTTGAAACAGGATTTTTGTCATTTTTTTCCTCTTAGATGAGGACGGAGGCTGAAAACCGAAAATCTTCAGTATCACAGGTACTAAGCAATTTTGGAGGAGGGGAAAAAAAAAATTCCTTTTCTGTTAAATAGGCAACTTCTTTTTAAATATGGATGCATGAATCTAACTTTAGCTGTCCAGGTTTTCACATTTCTGATCTCAAATACAGAAAGTAGAGCATTAATCTAGTCTCTTGACTTCAAGGTTATCATTCATTGAGGTCAATGACTCCATCTCTGAAAAGCAGAACTTCCACTTTCAACATGATAACTGTTGCCCTTCAGTACGCAGCTGTGTTCAACTCCTCCCCAGCTGCTTTCTCACAACTGCTGACAAAAAATTAACAGGCAGAAAGACAGCACAAACAACTCCTGCAAAGAGAGTTATCTATGTAAAAATAGTGGTTAACCCTAAAAGCATTCTAAAAGCATTCTTCTTCATGTGAAGTGCTCATTAACTATCTATATTCGAAACTTCCACTAGTAAGGAGCAACCCCGTCTCTGATGTTATTTTCTTCATATCTTCTGTTTTCTTATGTTTTCTTATGTTTTCATATCTTATGTTTTCTTCATAACTTCTGTTTATCTGCCCAGCAAAGCCCTGAATAATCAACAAAAACTGCCCGTAATGATACAGCCAAATATGTGAACAAGTTACTGATGGACAGAATCAGTCCAATTGGAATGACAGTCACCGATCAGAAACAACTGCAACCAGCTCATACTGTGCTTCTGTCTGGAAAAAGCGCAAGGGCAAAATGTTTGTTCCATTATAACCCGGTTCTGGTTTTATGCCAACAACATACATCTCACAAAAGACACTCCAGGTATGCAGTTACTGAAGTGGAATCATAGATAGCACAGTCACCATTTCCACAAGAAGATGCAGGTAAGGGGTATAAAGGTGATGCTGCACTAAGTTTCTGGAATTCCCTGGTACTTAAAGTCCCTCTCAACAGATTAGTTCAAAGGCATATCAGCAGTATGGTATAAGGTAATACAGGATGAACTTCACAATAGAGAGCAGAAAAACTGGACACAGTATTTTTCTGACTGTAGAGTAACAGTGGTGTTTTTTTGCTTTGGTTTGGTTTTTTTACTACTGACATACAAAAACATTCTTCAAAAGAGCTACAGGCTCAATGAAATCAGTAGCTAAAATATAAGGAGTATGAGACATGAGAGATATGGCCCAATTCTAAATTTTTCTTCTCCTCTTACATAAAACTAACACCTGAACGCTTGCAAGACTATAAACTCAATAAAATCCAAGAACTTCCCAGAAGTCTTTACACTTGTTACATTTTAATAAGCAATTCAACTCTGTGTGTGCGTGTTTGTGTAGGCAGGCAAATATCTATACAAATATTTACAATTTCATTGTTCTTGTACTATTTTTCCTGATTAGTACTGGAATAGAGCTTTTTTTTTCCTCTTGAAAACATGAACAATGTTGGGGTTTTTTTCAAAGAGCAGTATGATCACCTCCAATGTTTTACCAACCTTGAATATACCGTTTTCACATTTTATATCACTTGCTTGGTTCTCAACTTCTCTGGCACATTCAATATATTTCCATGACAAAGAAGAATTTGATACAACTAGCATTTTTGATCTATTCTTTACATTCAAATCTACCCATGAAAATGCGAATGTGTTAAAAAGTTAGTACATGATAAATTCTACTGCCCAATTAAAGGTAGAATAACCAGCCTACACTTCTTGTTAATGGGTTTTCATGCTCAAACTCCTGAATCAGTTTATGCAGGCAAAAGAATTGGACAAAAATACTGTAAGTATTTATAAACTATCTATGTCTATTTAAGACATAACTGGCAACAGTTACCCTGTTTCCATGCTGCCTTTACTATGCAGAAATGTCCTAAACAATGTTGGTCAATGGTCTTGTGAGAGATCTAAAGATCTAAACCCAGAATAGGTATCTGTTGTATTTCATATAAAGTGCATCAACATCAAAAAAACAGTTCAGAACATGCAGACTCTTTTTCCTTCCCTTCTGCTTTCAAGAACAATACTCCAACAATAACTGTTACCAGTTAATCTCTGAGAGGATAAGCATGTGGTGGTAAGGAATGGATCCCTTCAGAACTTGTACTTTTGGTTTAGTAGATGTATACTGGTCCCTTATACTCTCAACTCAGATATGAGTCCTTTTCTTACAAAGGTTAAGGAAGACAAGAAGCTGTAAGCCCTTTGACTTCTTAAAGATCAGACAACTTACTATTTTCAGTCACTTATGCCCTTGGCTGTAGCTAACTAGAAAAACCAAAACCATCAAGTTATTTGTTATAAAGCAAATCCATTTTTACAAGGAAGCCTCCTCAAAGAGGAGGGAAAAAAATAACAACCAACCACAGCCATATTGTGCTTCACAGGCGCAGGACAAGATGCAGCAATCACTTTGAGAACAAACTTTTAAACATAAGATGAATTCCTGCTCAGAAGTGAACAGCACAATCCCAAATTTGATGCTACTGCACCACAAAAAGTAAACACTTGCTAGCATGATTTTCAGCACAGTAACTACAATCGTAATGGTAGTAATAGTATTGACACTTACGGTCCTTCCCTTTCAAAAATGTCCTGGGTAGGCTGACTTTAAAGTACAAAGAAGAGGAAAATCCACATTCTGAAAATATTTTTTAATTACAAGCCACATTCTAAGGCACTAACTTCATTATCACAACATGCATTTGTAGTGCATAAGCGTGTCTGAAATATAAATTCAGCTCTTCTTCAAAGCTGAACCCCAGTTTGCTTTTTGCATTTTTTCACAGAAAAGCTGTATATACCCTATAAAATCCTACAATAAAAGTTATCATCAAGATTGACACAAAGAAAGTACCGAAAATCCTTCAGTTCTCCAAACACTATCTTAAAGCGTCCTTCTCTGTATGCATTCTACATATTATAGGTGCTAATAACACAGCAAAAACAGAAGTCAGACAAGCTGCAAATTTCCTGGTAAGTCAACTTGGGAAATAGGATTTACTATCACTATTTACTCTCTTTTTTTTTTTTTTTTTTTTTTTTTTTTAAGAACAATGGACTTCAATGCATTTCTGTGTTTTCAGCTTAAGTGGTGATCTAAAATTCAAGTATTCCAAGACAGAAAAAGTGAAAAAAATCTCTTCCTCAAGAGGATTATTTCACTTAGTTATATTGCGGTTAATTTTAGGGTTTTACAGTAGGTCAGTTTCTAATGAAATGAAGTGATGTCCATTATAACAAAGAATTCATTTACCCTATAGAAGCCTTCATCGTTTACCCAAAGGTAGCTCAGACACCACCAAGCATCTCTGATCAGTCACCCAGATCAGTAACCCTCAGAAGCCAAGCCTTGTTGAAAATGCAAAAGAATCCTCCTCAGCAACCACAGAACCTTTCAGTTCCTGGTCTGAGCTCTCACCAGCTACTCTGAACTTCAGAAAGGTATCAGCAGAGTCATCATATGACTCTTGTTGTTTCTGCGTTACACAATAACTACAGTACATTTCTTCATTTTAAGGTATGCAAATCATGTTTATTCTCAGAACCTCAGCATACTAATATTGGCTCTCCTAGTAAACAGACAACTGAAAATAAATCTTATTTGTCTAACTTCCAACTTGTATGACACATCAGAAGCCTAAAAGTCTTTGCCAAGGTACGACTGTTTTGCACTATGTATTTAACACGGAACTTCCAAGTACAGAATTATGGCTTTAGAAGATAGAATTACTTGCAATTCAGAATCTTGTAGACATTTGTAGTCTTTAAGCATGCAATTTTACAAGCTCACCATCATCAACAATCATGACCAAAACTGAAACTGCTCAAGTTTTAAATCAGATTAATATATTACAATATGAAACTTACTTCTCTCAAACAGTGTAAGATACAGAAGGTACTGTTTCATATTATTATCTCTCCTTTCAGTTGTGGGATGGACACTTTTAAAGCTCTCAGACCATTACCTCAATATTTAAGTGGGGCTGTCATATGCAAGCACATGACCTACAGTGTTATCAAGGACTGCCTACTAGACAAGAGGTCCACAATTTTGATGGAACATCAGATGATTCGAATTTCAGACTTTAAAGGCTATGCCTCTAGATTTAGACATTTAAAGCAAATGAAATATCACTTCAGAGTATTCTTTTTTCTTTCTCCTCTTCTTTGCCCCACCTAATTTTAGAATTCTTTAGACCCTCTTTTATTTGAGCTATCAACATACAACCTACAAACATTCAACTGAAATGAAGGAATGTTTAGTTTTCACAGAATGAAATATCCACTTACAGCACCTTGGTCTTAATCCAACATGCTCCATGTAAATATACCCTCTAAAGCTGTTTATGCATGAACAGCTGATGCAACTGAAAACTGTCAATCAGGAGATGATCCGCATGCATACGTAAATGTATCTAGATTTTTTTCCAGCCCCAAGGATTGATGGGTTTTAGAGCTGAACAAGCACTCAGAAAGACCTGTCTTATGTGTACTTTGCTGTTACAGGACTCAAAATTAACTACACCAACACTCCTGTACAACCTAAATTTTATTCTATTTTTGCTGAGCCTGATTTTTCCTGTCAAAATATTAACTATATTTCCAGAAAAACAGCATCAGTAAAAGTAATCTATTTAATCTGCAAATACACGTGGCACTTGCAGTATTCTGACTGGTGAAAAATGTAAGAACCTCCTAAAAGATCAATTTTAAGAACGACTAGTGACTCTCAAAGATGTGCAAATGTTGAGAAACCTTACAGTAACTAGGCATAAGTCTTCAATATGGCATAATGAGCTGTTAGATATTAATTTGTTATACTTTTTTTTCAGATAGATCCGTAACTTTTAAAATAAAATTAACAAATGATGAAATAGTATGTCACTGAACGTATACGGTGACATACATCTGTTGGCAAGTGGGGGCATTAAAAGGGGATAATAACAAACAAGACAAGACTAAAGGCAGTACATTTAGTTAGCATCTGTAGAACACCCCCCCACTCCCCAATAAAACTTTGGAAACAGGATTTCCACTCAGGGAAAACATTTTCCTCATGAACTGCTGCAGAAAAGTTTCAAAGGGCAAAGAAAGATATCAAAACTCTGCAGGTTCTTCAACATTCTACCAAGGTTAGATCAACGTAACTGTGGGGATACAGAGAATGCAACAGAAACAAAAAACAGATTAAGATCATCAAAGCTTTTTCCTTTCTAAAAGCCCTTGAAAGTAAGATCACCTGTATGCATCGTCTTCTTTCAAGTCTCATATCATCCTGCAGGGGTGTGGGGGACGGGGGGAGTCCAGCAGCAAACAACACTGCAAAATGAAGAAAAAAAGTAAATGTAAATACAAACTATTAATATAACTAAATAAAACCAACCATAAACCTTCATTCTACAAAATCTACACAGTACTTAGTTCAACCCTAGCTCTCAGATATAACCACAGCGCAAAACCAAGGTAGTTCCAAAAAGAAGAACAAAAATGAAGTTTTCCAACAGCAGAAGTAGAGACAAACATTACAAAGACTATCTTCCATTAACATCTAATGTTAGGGGGGGGAAAAAAACAACCAAAAATCGAAACAACAAAACACCTATGTAAATGTTGAAACTTCAGGGATTAACTTAAACTTGAGCTGCTCATTGAGCACTTCTGAAAATTAAGATCATCCAAAAAAATCTCTTCTCAAACATACCGAAGTAAAATTATTGACAGTTACCCCATCTTTACAAAGCCCTTAAATATGGGGATTTTTATAGAAACTCAGGATAGTATTTATAAAACATAACTGAACTTCTGTGGGACTTTAACAAATAAACAAACTACAAAACTGTAAGTGCACATAACTCCATAAATGTGCAAGTCCATTTTTATCTCATCTTTCACCTGAAACTGAATTAGATTCACCTTACACCAAAGTAAAATATTTACAGAAAAATAAAACTGTAACTTTCTACAAGACAAAGATACATAAAGACTTGAGTTCATAGGAGGAAATCTCCAACTGGAATGAAAAAAGAACAGTGAGATTATGCCGATTAAAAATCAAAACCAATCCAAACCCCACAACACCCATCAACCAACCCCTGGTCAAGTATTTTTCAAGTATTTGCTTTTCACTTGTTCTCCAACAAAATTACCACTGGTACTCTTCAACCTACGAAAATAACAAAAGCACTTACAAATTACTGAGAATTTTAGAGAACCTCTGAAAATTACCTAACAGTTCAAACTGCAGAACCTAGATTATTACTATTTAAACACCTCCTGATGTATGTAACTCTAAGAAAGTGTGTATAGCCTAAAAAGCACTTAGATATGGCAATTTCAGCGGAAAACATTGCAGTTCACTTCTTCATCAACAGTGACAGTTCAAGCACTTACATTCTAAGCTCAGCCAGCTTTTCCACCAGGACCCTGGCTTCTTCCTTGTGCCACTGAAGTGTGACATGCACAGAGACACACACACACACAACAGAGGTGTGACGGGAGCACAAGGAAGAACTACTTTTTGGATACATGCAGGACCATTGTAGCAGTTGTACTGTTCTTTTTAAGAGCAGGTGAATTATTGCTGCCATGCCTCCAAAAGACGAGGGGGCAAACAAAAACTGGCCATCACACCTCATGAATCAACAGCCTTGGTTTTCTAATGCTGAAGTTCCACAGAAACCTAGAATGTCACTGCCACATCCACAGCAGCCATGAACTTGGCAAGGCTGGTGAGTATTGCCTAAGGTTACACAAGATCCTACAAACTAGGCATTCTCATGCCTAAATCACTTCAATTTGGATAAAAGATTCAGTCTGGGATGTATGCTAAGTGCATACATCACAAGACAGTGTCTTGTACTGAGCTTAGTCCCCCTAAATCCAGCGGAGGCAGTCACTTATATCCAAGAACAGGGGAAAAGGAAGAGCAAACTCTTGTTCTTCTTTACACTAAATAGTCCCTGGGTTTAAAAAAAACAAACAACGGAAGTCCTGGAGCACCAGATTATGTCCAGCATACATGGGTGTCTTAGGGCTACTGAAAGCTCTCTATTTCCAAGATACTTACAGCATTCTCTATTACATTATCTATGGACTATGGACTATCTACAGAAAGCTTTTTCCAGTAGTAGCTGCAATGACTGAAGGCATTGCTCTTTTGTCTTTACCACCCTGTAGCTGAAATATAGTAAGGATCACTTCTCTCACCTGCATCAGTGCAAGGCCAGCTTCAATCCTAAACCAGCTTAGTTCAAACTATCAACAAACATACTTTCAGCAAAGCTATCTGACTTTCAGCTAAAATAGATTGTAGAACATTCATATGTCGTCTTCTGCCAGTTCTACAATGGGAATGGCAAGCTCCAAAAAGCAGCACATTAGCACATCTCCGGCGCTTTACAACAGAATGTTGTATCAAACTGACTGCAATGCTAGCAACATACAGCACTGTTGTGGGCAACAGACTGCCAACTCTATTCCTCTTTCCATAAGAAGAGGAAATCAGTTGGTAAGAACATGATATCCAATAAACACAGATACTACCAAGCTATACCTACAGAACCTGAAATCACACAGATGATTTTGTCAAAGCAGGAAAGCAACTACATACATACAGGAAGTTATGCTTTTTGCTGATTGGAAATTAATCTAGAATAGTTTAATATCACTTATAAGACTAGCTCTGAACAAGCAAGTTTCTTTCAGAAAATTCACAAAGGTGTAAGAACAGAGAAACCAAACTAGAAAGGTAACACACGCAGACTTGAACTATTTTAGAATGAGAAGATGACATTAGAGCTACCGATAATAAGGAAGAGTTGCTGATGTAACTGTAGAGTCATGGGGAATCAATACATCTGCCCACTTCAGAGCTAACCAGCAAAACATATCCGTCACAAACCAGTGCCTTTCGTCAGTCTCCTTACATCTCTCTATCATCACACTTTGAAGAACTGAACAACTAGTGTGGAATTAAGACTGGAGTGGAAATGCAGGTATTCACTGTATTCCAAGAAAATATCCACAACATAAAAAGTAACTTTAAAACATCAACAGAGAACAGAGACAGTGAGTTACTGTGATGGTAACAGTATCACAGACACATAATGCAAAAGAGTAACATTTTAAACTTTGGGATTTTGCTGGTTTGGGGTCTTTTTTTTAATAGGTGCAACCAAATTATATGTAACAGCTGCAAAGGCAACACATTAAACTCAGTAACTGAGCATCTTCTGCTGAGCCTCTGCATTGCCAAGTTCTTAAAACCAAGAGGCCTTTTACACAGCCTGTACAAGAGCTTCCTGGTTTTGATACTAAACTGGTGGTAAGAAGAGGCAAGAAAAAATCCCACTCATCACACAGTCTGTAAGATCATTACCAGAAGAACCCCTTAGTAATAAAATTCAGTGGGCTTCAAGAACCCAGTTTTATCTACATACCGGTATAAAACAGAAGTGAATTGGAAATAAAGGAGCAGAGAATAGACAGGACAGGAAGAAAGGCATTGAAAAGCAAATTACTGAAAGGGGTACAGCAAACAAAAGAATAAAAGCTGAAGTCTTTCATTTAAACAAAGAGAGCAGTTCTTAGAAATCACCTGTGTAAGAAGCCACCCTGCTAAAACTTTACTTCATGCTTTTATTTCTCATTTTAATTACTTTTGCTTTCTACTCTTCATCTTTCCTATCCACCAATGCTCCTCTGATCTCCTCAAAATACAGATAATGGGATTATCTATCCAAAGCAACTCCACATTCATGAATAATTTCAAGTGCAGAGCTCAGCTTTACTATAAAATGTTTAGTTAGGTAAGCCAAAGATGCTGAGCACATTTTATTCCAGGTTATACTCCACCATATTATAAATATGATGAAAACAAAGCTTTTATGTGTGCCTGACTTCTCCCTACACCATAAGCCTAAATTGCATGTTAGCCTCTGAGGACTAAGTTTTATTCCACTGTATTCCTTCAGAGCATCCACTCCTTCCTTCAGAATACTCAATATACAATTATGTCAACAGGTTCACTATAAATCAAAGTTGGTTTCAAAGCAATCATACTTGTAAAAACCTAAAAGTGCAAAAAACTAAAAGCGTAAAACTCATTACTAACATCTCTCTGAAGAAGTTTCACTTCCTTCGGCTGTTTCTCTTTTTTGGGGGGTCTGCCTGGATAACAATCAGATTATCAATCAAATAATGAGTTTTTGCAAATGCAAACTATTTTATTACATTATGAACGCAGTAGGAAGCCAGTTCTAAATGCAGCAAAATAGCAGAAGCTTTTCAAAAAAACTGTGTTATTTCATTAACTTAAGAATGCACCTAAGTCATACAGTATGATGCATATTTTGTTTGTATAATAGATAATAATTTAAAGCACCTAGAGTTAAAAGATTCAATCCAATTCTATCCAATCCAAGTTTCCAAAGTGTTAAAGGTAACCAGCATAAACACCGTTATGGAAAGGCCATTCTTTCACTACAATTTTGTGTTCATTTTAAGCATATATGAAGAATTCTTTCCATGACAAATTTAAACAAGAGGTCTCAGAATATCAATAATAGCACACCCCAGAGCTTGAATTAAAAGAAAAGTCTGCTGGGGAGGGCTTTGCTTTTTACATTTTACCAATTAAAATGCTTTGTACATATGTTTACTTTCCTTATTCAGTATCTCTATATTGTAAGATTCAATATGGAACCTTTTGCAAATTAACCACAACAAAGTTCTTGAAGCTTTTCCTCTGTGAAAAGGTTATTTTGTACCTTCTGAAGTCTCACTCATGAAGTACAAGAGAAATCTCTTCATATCTCATGACTACACACACTGTTGTCAGAAATGAACACAATTCAGGTCACTGACCTTGGGTAAATGCAGGCAGGCCTGTTGCTAGCAACATAAAATATAAATACTTACTTAGAAGCAAAAATATTTTTTTATTTACTATAAAAATGACTCTACAGTATACAAAATTAAATTGATATTATTAACATACATATAATGGATCTAGATGTATATACGTCTATATAATCAATTTCTCAGCTCTTGTCATTCTGTATTTCAGCAGCCTATTCTTGAAAATAAGCACAATTGATGTTGCTTGACATAAGACACACATGGTAAAAGACTCATCAAATACACCAGATTTGGTGTGTTATTTAAAATACTGCATGATAAAATGTGAAGCATAACTAGCATTACCGGAACTTAAAATGAACACATAAATCTCACAGGGTTCTAGCGATTGTCAGCTTCCAAGACTACTTCCCAGAGAGACCCAACGGAGGAATTACAAAATCACTGGTTTTGCTGCACCTAAAATATACAACATCTTTTGTTACTAGGTAAAATCCTGTGTGTTCAGATGCCCAAATCAACATACATCTGAAAACCAAACACACATGTGCATATTTACTGCTTCTGTTCTATCCTGGACCAAGACGTTGGCTATCCATAGTAAGTCTAATTTTATTTTTTTCCCCCATCTTTGTTCTCTTGAATTATTTCTTATATATGACATCATGACTATTTTATATTTCCATCATACAAAGCATACACACTGTCTGGTTCACCTACAAAATCACATACATACATAAAACCAAAAGCTGGCACGGTTTCAGCATGAAAACCCAAAACATCCCTCCACTTTCACAGTCACCTGTGTGTTACTCCAAGTGACAGCCCCCATATTGATTACTAAAGCAAAATTCAAGTCATTCATGATCAGCATCGCATTTAGCATGTTCCCAAAGTAGTCACAGATCCTCACCTTTAGGTTTCAAAATTCGTAATTCGGAAGAAAAAATAATTACACCCCTCTTTAGTTTAGTTTGTGCATTCAACAGAACTATGAGCACAGTCACCTTCATGTCAGTTTATCCAATGTGTAAGAAAGTGAATGTTAATAAAGGGCATTCTTCTACATAACTGGTTTCCTAGGATGAAAAGACAGAAACAATCAAAACTGAGTTTATACTAGACTTCACTAATACAGCATTCATCCTAAGAGCTCGTATTGTACTTTGTACTCCCAGTTTCAAATGCATGCTGCTAAACTAGAAGGTAATGCTACTTACTAGATCAAAATTTGTGAGATACTTATGAAACAACTGCATCTAAAACAAAACACACTCTACCATCATTTTTCTTGTGTACTATAAAATTATTTTTGGTGTCTCAAAAAGCACTAGTTCCTCTAAAAATATACTGCAAATTACTAGTTTCACTCTTATTTACAACACATGATGAAAGAACCTATCCTTTAAGTGTGAAAGCACGTACAAGCAGCTTCACTAAAATCACAAGTTTCTCACCCAACTCAAACCTGGCAAAGGCAGAACTACAAGTGTAGTAGAGCAAGAATTTCTTTTCAACAGCAGTACTGCTTAAGCAGCCTGTATCCTTTCCATCACTACCTGCTTGGCTGAGACAGTGCTACTATTACAGGGTCACTCAGCAAACAGCATTGGGAAAATGACCTGGTGGAAAAAATGGAGGGGACACCACTATTTTTCAGTCTGTATCACTCATCCAATCTGGTTCACTATAAATGCACAGTAGCCTGCCGGCAGGAATTAACAACACAGCTGGGACAAAAAGGGGCTTCTTAGGCCAGCATTGGTGTCAAAATGCTAAACACTGAAGTGCACCTAATTCTATCACAGAAGGACCTAACAATAGTGTCACACCAGTATTAATTCATTAAGACCTCAGAGTGCAATCTGAACCTCAGAAATTTCTGATTTATAACGTATCTTTTTTTTTACCTAACCTTTTTATGAAAAGCAATGTGTAACTTCTAAAAAATGCACTGCTTTCCTTGTACATAAAGGAACCAAACTGTGTAAAACTCACACCTGACCCACACAGCTAGACATCTTGGGATTTGTTTTTTAAATACTTACTTGTTCATGCAAACTCCAGAATAAAGGCTATGGGTTTTAGAAGCAATCAAACTGACACAACTGGGGGAGGAGGGAGAGAGAGAAGAGAGAAGAAAAGAGAGAGAAAAAAGTCCCAAACTTAGCTAATAGAAAAGTTCAAATACTTGAGATATTTTAGATAATTTGCATATGCTTCTTTTCTTACTCATTCACTAAAAATATTAATTTTAGAAGCACAAACTTAAAATATTTTTCAGTATACCGACCATATAAGGAATCACAAACTAAAGGGGGGAGTGGTTATTTTTATCACTCACTTAATAGTGTCAAGCAAACCAGATGTGGTTATGTTTTAACTGTTCTGGAACAGCAAACTCATGCCACTGCCTTTATACTTTCCTCACTCAACCAAAAGAAGCAAGGAGATGCTACAAGCAGGAGCTGCCCATCCCCTGCAATATCAGCTAAAATACTCATAACTGTTGGATGGCACTGAACTCTTAGAACCAAGTACTTGCTTCTGTACTGTTTAATGGCTTCATTGAGTAAAAATGCAATTACTGAAGAGACCCACTTACATGATTTCCATTTACATATTCAAGAAAATAACTTCATCCCAAATTCCCATGAGCACGAAGACAACAGAATTCCAGGAAAAGGAAGGGTATTTATTAAACAGAGATACTTTTTTTAATTCTTTCTACATCAGCTTACAAAACCAGATGCGTGCAACAAACTAATTCTTTTTCAAGTTAACACATATCCTACCTACGATTTCTTTCAAAGGTGACATTTGATATTCAGGGCAGTTAGTTTTGGCGGTGTGGGTTTGGTTTTTTTGAGGGCTTTCTTTGACACAACCATTTTAGTTTATATATTAAATATGAACAAACCAGTAGCATATGAATAAAGTCATATTTCAAAGCAGAATATCCACAACGGCTTTATCCAGGGCAATGTGCTCTCACAGTTGTGAAATGCTTTTCAGAGCTGAGGTTTTTCTACAGAGGTCCTCAAAAAGATAGATCATTTCATTTACAAAAACTGTTTCTGCTAGTTGTGGTTGGGAAAAGAACTTCAGTTATGCAAAGCAAAACGTATGCCACTATATGTTTACATTCATCTGTTTGCAACTTCAGACCTAAAAAAGTCTCAAGAGTGTATAACCTTCCTACTTTTGTCTATTTTTCAGGCATAAAGCAAGCGACCAAACACAGAATTAAAAGAAAGCCTAGAATTTCCACAAAACCTGGCAAACATCACTCAATTTACAGATATTTACTACAATCTTGATACTACTGCTGCTTACTATTCCTTCCAATTTAGTGGTCATTAAACTACTACTTCCAGTATTTGTTGTACCCTTTATTTACAAAACAGACTATTTGTCAGAGACCTGGCAAGAGAAGGTACCCAGTACTACTTCGACTTTTTAATCCTAGAGTTTGGACAGCACTTGTAGTGCTCTGCAGGCGTGCAATACCTACTGAAATGCTTTTACCTCTCAAAAACTGCAAGAGCTCAAACATACAGATACGTATAGATACACACACACGTGCACACTATGTATGTATGGGAGATAAGGGCAGTTCTTTGCAAATGCAGACTATTTGAACTGCAGTGACTTAACACTGATGAAGACAACATTTTCCTTCCAAAAGGTTGCTAAAAGGTACATACATATATTAAAAAAAAAGTAGTATTTTCACAGCTACCAGTTTCAAACAAAATATTGTAACATTCAAGAGACTTCAGCTAAGTGATTCTTAACAAACCCAGATGTTACTGCACTTTGACATCATGACCGTTTCCTTATTTTAACTGTTTGCTTTTTCTTTTCTCCTTTTAATTCTGGCCTGATGCATTCAAAATTCCATATCATGCTGCAATATACAGGTAACAGTAACCAGGAATTAATAAATAAATAGGCTATCATCATGTTTCAGTGAACATTACTGTAACAGAACTGACCAAAACCAGAGAGAATGTAAAATCTCACTCAGAACACAACTCCACTACAAAAATACTTTATATACTTACACAGATCCCTCGGAAACCATCTGTAGAGCTACTGTCAGATGTCTAAATGAAGTAAGACTACGTCTCCCTTTCAACTTTGGTAGCAGATAGATCCAACATTACTTTGAAAGATGACCTGAAGTACATTTATAACAATCTAGATGTCCGTTGCCCTGGTACAGTAGTATCTTTAATCTTGAAGGCTTCCAAAATATTTTAATACATGGAGATATGCACACCTATAGTCTTCCAAATTAAAAAAACAAAACAGCCAACCACACACAACTGTAAACTGCTGGATAGTTCTGTAAATACATGATGCTTATCTATAA
Organism: Psilopsiagon aurifrons; assembly: GCA_025447955.1. Classification (NCBI taxonomy): domain Eukaryota; kingdom Metazoa; phylum Chordata; class Aves; order Psittaciformes; family Psittacidae; genus Psilopsiagon; species Psilopsiagon aurifrons. The sequence continues at coordinate 23,210 of JAOEHY010009001.1, forward strand.
GACATCAGATAAGTGACTTGTTTCAGCCATACACTGGTTTGTGCGCCTTTTTAAATACTTTTTAACATTTTCAAGTACAACATGGACTAACTGCTGTTCAACTGATTCCCATATGACAGCTTGCATTGACAAATGCAATCACAGAATGGTTTGGGTTGGAAGGAATCTTAAAGCTCACGTAGTTCCAATCTCCTACCATGGGCAGGGACACCTACCACTAGACCAGGTTGCTTCATGCCCTGTCCAGCCTGGCCTTGAACACTGCTAGGGATGGAGCATTCCCAACTTCCTGAGGCAACGTGTGCCAGTGTCTCACCGCCCTCACAGTAAAGAATGTCCTCCTTACATCTAATCTAAACCTTTGCCTTTCGTTATTCAGGATATTTAGTCTGGATAGGCATACATGCAGCCAGGTACTCTCTGGTCATATGTTAACCATATGCCTAGGTCTTAAACCAGCCTTCACCTCATAAATGTCCCTACCTTTTGCTAAAGCAGGCATAACTGATAAGACAAGTGATAACACAGAAGCACTGCTGATATCCTTTCTACTTTAACGTAATAAAACAGATTTAACTGCCCAAGCTTCAGCTTAAGCTGAAAAACTGGAACTTGTCTACTTCACCTTGTGTCCAAAGAAACTAAATGAACGTATTTAGTTCTCAAACATCAGAACTCTCCTTAATCCATCTACCAGACTTCACCCACTTAGACAGGTTTTTCTGGGGACACTTGTTCAGAGATGGTTTTGAGCAACTGCACTTAAAAGGTAGCATAAAAGAAATAAATTTCTTCAGTTACAAATACATACTTTCATCATCCTAGAAATATGCCGAATTCTAGTAAAACTTCTCTAAAAAATAATAATAATAATCTCTAGCCCTTCAAAAAAACATTCAAGGAGCTAGCCGAATTGTAAGTCAGCCACAACATCGTTCTGATGGTAAACTCACTGGCCACTAGGAAAAAGTATTAAAATTATTATACCTTGAGCAAAATCATTTAAGAAACCTGCCATGAAGGACAGCCTCAGCTCAAAGCTTTCTCCTTTTTTTTTTATTCTCTCAGGGAAATAGGCAAAACACAGTTTGCTTATCATCAGGTGCTGATTTTTTACGCAGGACAAGTTCACAGGCTTCACATTTATATTAAAATAGTCAGACTCAGTACTTCAGAAACAGGGTACACACTGCCTCTCAAGAAAAGCAATGGGAAGAGACTAATTTAGCATGTTGACAGCAGCAACTAAGACAGTTTTGGCTCAAACGACTATTCCTAAAAGTAACTCTAAACACACTCTGAAGTGGAAGGAGATCCTCTTTTTCTATTTGCACAACTCAAAGTCTCAGCGTGTTACTTCTTTTTCTGCGTATCTCAAGCATAGCACTAAAATGAAATATACACGGAATAGCCACGCAAGTGTAGTAAATGGGGACAAAACCACAATTTAAGCTTGTTTACAGAACTCAGATTTGCCTTTTAATTGTATCTATCAATGTTAAAACACGCTAGAAGGAAATTTAAGGATTACTGCTAGGATTTCAGGATATTGACGAAATAACTGTGACCCTAAGCTGGGAAAGAGGAATTGGAAGTTGTTTAAAGAAAAAGAGGAGGAATCCCTTATTTCCAAAACTGCACATACCACAGCTACTCTTCCAACTCTTGTTAACTTGGAAACCAAAAACCAAGGTCCAGCTTTTGTCAGACATGTCAGTACAGAAACACCATGCTTAAAAATCTTGTTCAACATGCTTTCAAACAGCAGTTCATATGAAGTTCAACAGCTCCGAAAATTGACAGTGGTCAAGTTCAGGCTCCATGACAACCAGATGCATTTAAAATAGATGGTGAATAAACTGAGTTATTTCATTAAAATAAGAATACTCAGGCTCCCCAAAAGACAACACTGACTTACATTTGGCTGCTCTTTTCCCACCTACGCCCCTCCTTACCTTAAATCACTGAATGCAGACCAATCTCTTGCACCATGTTATACATCTGCCTCAGTCCCGCTGAGTCAGTTCTGCAACTTAGCATGACGTAAAATGTTCACCTTTTTTGCTTACTCTGCACACCCCTAGAGCCCAAGTCCAACTTTCAGCTTCAAAACCTACACAGTAAATAAGAACCTAATTGCTCCTTTTAGCGCGTGCATACAGCTGACACATTTATATTCTGCATAATACTACTTGATCACAGAAAACTTTATTTGCATTTTTGTGCAGTCTTTGATATTCTGGACCTTTGAAACACACAGTTCCTAGGTCAGGGCCAGAAGCCCAAATACTTACTGATACCAGAAGTAAGGCAGCCATGCTCTAGGCCTGTGCTAGGGCAAGAAATAGGGCATTCTGCTCATGAAGGGAGAAACTCGTTGCATTAGGCACTATGGGACACAACAAAATAGCAATTCTTGCCTAAAAAGCTTACTATCTAAACAGACTGTGTTTCTCCACAGAAAGACAAAACCAGACAGCTCACAAACTTCAGCTACCTATAATAAGGTTTGCTGTACTGGCTAAGAATGCAGTACAGGAGAAGTAAAGAGCAAGACAGCTTAAGTATTTCTGACAGTTCTTGCTAAACTAACACAGAGCACCTTGAAGACCACAGCTAACATCTGGTTTAATATCGATAGTAACAGACCTCACCTCTACTTCAAGAACACAAGTGAAATGTTTACAGGTTTTTCTATATATAGTTTGTGTCTGTCATAATAGTCTACATAAATAAATTTGAAGAAATAAATTTAATCAGGCATGCCAACTACAAACTTCTCTGATGTTCAGAAGCAAAATGAACAAAAAAAGACTTCACCACAGTAAAATCCAGCATCCTCACCATTCAGTTCTCTGTGTTCTAGCCCAGCTATAAATAGAGAGACTTTCACAATATGCTTTAAGTCCTAATTGAGGCTCAGGTTGACTACTACATACGCTCAAATACATTTCAGTAAGTGTCACAAAGTATTTGTACTTCAACATACAAATTAACAAACATGAAGACACCATTTATCAGATTAAGTCCTTCAGAAAATTAATTTTATTATTAAAAAATTGGTTAAAGCCCCTTAAACACCTAGGGAATAAGTAGAATATAGTCCCAGTGATACAATCTGTTCTGTGTTCCATCTCTACTCCCTCACACTGTTTCCACATATCACTCCTACCTTGGTGGTTGTGCTGCATTGCCGTAATTCATATAATAACCTTTCACTGAGAAAATAAACCATTATCCAGGAGCCTGTAAAATGTGTAAGCATTGTTTAAATTCCAACAAGTTTCTTCTTCCTCTTCCCTGAAGATAAGCACACTCACCACTGGACTGGAGAGCCATGCTTCCTTTCCTCTCCCTCGGTCCCATGGTTCTTCGGTTCTTTTTTGTACAATAGTACACATTACGTGGAACTCGAGGACAATTGCCAAAACATCTGAAAAGCCAGGGATCTAGGTATTCTCACTGGAACCGAACATGTGGTTTCAGATTCCTGCCATCTGAGGAACACACTAAACTGCCAAGAAAGGCAGCAGTCTCCCTCCATCCTTCCCAACTCCCAGGTCCACAGATGTGCCCCCTTCCTTGGAAAGCTTTAGTGTTCCCACTGAATACACAGTTAACTCCATGACCCAATTAAAAACTATTCACATCTTTGTCAGGTTCATCTGCCAGTTTAGTAAACTGAACTGGCTCAGCAAATGGTAAGAAAAACTTAAAGCTGGAACAAAAAGTTTAACAGGCCTTTTTGTGCAAAAAGATGCTGGTTCAGTTTATGCCACACAACGTAACTTCTCACCAAGTATATGCCTTCACAAGCTGGCCACACTCAGGATTACAACTACTAAGAAAAGAGCAAGTCACAGACAAGGCTTATCTTTCTGGTGCTTCTCCACTTCATGATGAAACAGTTTATGTAGCTAAATTAGCAGTGAAGTTTTTACCTTTACTTCCATGGTTTTTTTTGCTTAGCTTCTTAAGCTGGTCCAACACAGAAAAGCAAAGCAAAAACACCAACAAAAAGAATTTGCAAGTATGCTTAACCAAAGGAGAATGTGGACAGAGACAGTCTCTTGTGATCCAATGCAGGCTGCTGTCAAACAGCCATGTCATATTCCCCTGCAATATCGAGGCACCAAAGTAGGTAGGGGTTGCAATGATGAAGGCTACAAGTCCACCTGCAGCCCGAACTTAATTCCTCTCCGTCTTGCAAACCTCTGAAGCAGGAAATTACTGTAATTCTTATATCATGCTCATGAGGTAATCTCTAATGCATGTAACATCACAAGGCACTCTAAAACTATGGCAAAGAAAAGTCTTCGAAGTAGATCAAAAAAAAAAAAAAAAAGGCACAAATGGGTTTTCTCCTTCGTTTCTTCAATACAGTAAATACATGAATAAATAGAGATTTCATGTTTTTCTCACATAATTCACTCCGGAACTACAGCCCTAACCATTTCTCAGAATGCAGGTTACTGTCAGCTCCAAAAAAATCTTAACAAAATATGAATCATCCTAATGTTTTTTAATTTAACATAATTCAGCATGGGCGTAAGTTCCACCTGTAGTTAGTTTACCAAGGCCTTATCCCCAGTTAAGGAACCACTGACCTAGAAAACACTCACTGAAGAATGAGATAAATTAATGAACTTCAGTAAATTTTCACAATCTAGTGATAAAGTCAAAATTCCTTCTTTTACAGATTCAAAGCTCTGAGGTCTTGATTTCCTATTTTGTTAGCCTCCACCCCTACTGTTAAGCATAATATTAAAGCAAATCTTGGTATATACCAAGATACTACTGCAGAAGTAGTAGGCTGCAAAATTTTGCTGAGTTTTAAAGCGTATTATAATCCATTAAGAATAATTCAAACACCCTGCTTAAGTCAGGTACACATGTGGACGCACGCACAGACAGGGAGAAGAGCCAGTACAGACAGTGAGTATACACATCAACCAACAAAAGCTTTACTGGGGTACATTCGTTATCACATTGAACAGAGTTTTCATCATTCATAGCAGCTCTGTACCTTTACAAACTATTGTTACAGGTAGCTCATTTGAGACTCTCTAACACTTGTTCTAAAAGGAGAAAAAACCCCATACCACCAAACCCAGAAGGTACTTGTTATATTCTAATTTGACCTTCAACAAAACTTTTTCAGAATTTCATCCAGTAATTCCTCATCAAGCCTTCATCAATGTATGGAATATCCCACAAAAAAGATCTAATTTAAAAGCATTCACAGATGAAGAAACCATGACACACTTTCATCAAGTGGAATAGATTGTCCATTACCATCAACCCTGTATTATCTCCTGGCTTATCGATATAGAAGACAATGACTTTCTGGTGTGGAAAAAATTTTATGAATCTAACAAGAGGTTGTAGATACCCTGCCACAGGGTAACTCAATCTGAGTTTGATAGCTAAGAGTTGAATTTACACTCATGTTTATAACAAGTTACCTTTTGTCAGCTTATCCTCAGGAACTGGCCACATACATCCATACCTACACGTACACACGCTTTTAGCCCACTACAAATGTGACTTTGCTTTCCCTCAGACAAAAGAAACCGAAGGTTAAGGCTAAGGACGAAGTAGTGCATAAGTGCTAAGCCAATCTAATAATTTACTGCTACCAAAGGAGTGGAAAAAAAATGAGAGGTATTGGGGAAGGTTCTGTCCTGCCCACTTTCATCCTCTTCCCAGTCTTCACTGCTCCAGCTAATTGACCCAAAAGAAAACCAGCTTTTTTCAGGTTTGCTTACTGGTTTTCTCATACACACAGATGATGGCAAATTATTTGAATAAACAGGCATTGTTTTGGTTTTTTTTTTACTTTCTAAAGGTTGCAAAGAACTTGGGGTTTTCTTTTTTTTTTAAAAACCTGTATTATATTATGGTACTGAATGTGTAGTTCAGGCTTAGTCTGTCAACTTGGGATAACGTTGGTTTGAATCCCTTTTTGAGTACAGTCACTATGGAGATGTATGGAACTCATTTCTGGATATTCTCTGACGGCAGTCATAAGACAAAAGTCTAAAAGAAATCTCTCATCGAGATAAAAGCCCTGGAAAATTCTCTCTCACAGAGAGCCTTTCAGATTAACTACCTAGACTTTTAGGAGACCAAACAGAAAAAAATGACACTTTGGGACATTGTATTCAAACTTCACCAATTACAGCAATGAAATACTGGGCATAAACTGACCCATCTAATGCTTTGCAAGTTATGTCTTTTGTTCAGGAAGCAGACACTGCTCTAAAACTTTGACAAAATTATCTATTTCAGTAATTCTAGGCCATGAAAAGATTATGCAACTTTCTGATTATTTAACAGTACCTCTGCCAGCATCAGAAGTTGTTAGGGTTCTGACCAAGGGAGTTTGGTTTCCTGTAGCATTTTTTTTCCTGATAAATATTCCTAAAATGATTTCAATAAGAGGTTGCAGGAAGGAAATGAGGACAATTTAAAAATAAATAAATAAATAAATAAAGGGCTTTTAAATCCCGACCTTCCAGAGCTCCAAACAGTACTCAAGATCATCACATCTGAGGTATCAAGGAAATAATAAGGCAAAAAAATCTTCTGTTTCCCACTGAAGTCCTTGCAAACTACCAAGAATAGCTCACTAGATGGAAAGACTCTAAAACAAAGCCACTTTTCCAGCAGATCTTCTTAATTTTCTACTAATGTTACTGAACTGGTGCACTTCATGTAATGATGTCCTGTGCTTTTTAACAAAGCTTGCTAGAAAAAGAGGTGGCTTTCTATATAGACCTACTGTTTCCTTATTTGTGAAAGAGCTCAACAAGAAGGTCATCAGCATGATCTGACACACTCCGAGGATGATGCCAGCAGAGGTATCCTCAGGAAGAATGCAATTTTTTCAGATGCATCTGAAATAGCATAGCAACATATGAAATCAGAGGGGCATAGCAAAAGGGATAAGAAAAGCAAGATTCAAAGCTTATGCCAGGTGCACCAAATGGACCAACTGCAGCCTAAGAGACTCATCTCTATTATCCTTCATGTGACCAGTGTCCAGTGCATGGCAAAAAGAAAACTCTGACCATGACAATGTAGTCATCAAGACAGTCACAACAGAGAACTCCCTCAAATCACAGCACCATATACTACACTGACATCTTCTCTTCCAACTTCAGTTAAAGCCACATTTTAATGCCTTCGAAACTGGAACTGCCCTCTTCCTCCTATCCCATCCCACTTTTTTTTGATAAACAATAAAGCACCACCTTTGGACATAAGCCAGAACTCCACACTGCTAATGTGAGACTTCACTAGAAGTGAACACAAAGGAGACTTAATAGCTTCAGAGCTTAAGAGAAAAAGATCACTATGGAGTTCAATAGTGCTACACTGAGTCTATCTGAGAAAATATGGATCCTCACACAGATTTGCAGCCAAGGTCTGATCTCCTTTTTAGCTCAGAGAGATTTTTATTCAAAATATTTCAAGTTACCTTCATACTGGATTTACAGGAATTACTAGAAAGCATAAAGGCCTTCTTCGCGGTTGACTTTGTGTTTAGAAAAGAGCAAGAGACATGCTAACCTATACAGATTATATCTGCCACAGACAGTGCTTGAAAACACTGAGCAGTCTTCCTCCCTTTCCTGAAGGGGTCAAGGAGATGAATGACATCCTGAAGGGCCACAAAGACAGCCAAAGGAGGAAGTTCTGAAATGCCAAATAGTCAACTCAAAGCAAGACAGGGAAAAAGAGAAACAAGACTGTATGAAAAATACAATGGATTGCTGAAGAAGGGCATGGGAGGGCGGGAAAAACCTGCACTAAACATCAAAGTAGCTGCACCACTATTTGACTAAGGAACCTCAACTAGTCCTGTAACTGAGTAATGCCATGTTGTTTGTCATAAGACAAAAGTCTTTAGCCATGAAGAAAAACAAGCATCATGAACAAAGTTTACTGCAGAGTAGACTGGAACAAGACTCAAAGCAGAAAAGAAGATGGATGGGATTTTAAAAACAAAACCAATTAAAAAAAAAAAAAAAAAAAAAGAGAAGCCACAAGCCACTGAAGAGGTACAGCACTTATGACTAATACTCTTATTTACTAACCAAGAAGGAACCAACTGAACATTTGCAAAGACAAGTATTGTAATTCAGAATCGTTTCTGCCCTATTAGCATGTACATCCTGATAGCAGGCTGCTTGATAACCTCACCTAGAGCAGGGGGCCTAAAGAAACAAAAATCTTCATACTCAGAGACTGACACATTTAATAGCACTCTCATATAAGAATGCAAAAGTAAGAATGCAAATAAGAATGCATGGAGAATGATGCCCTGCAAGGCACTTAAGGTGCTCCTGCCTTCAGTTCACCCAACAGAAGCAATAGAGGTAGACAGAAAAGTTCCCTTACTTTCCCCCCACACACACACTTTATAGAGTAAACATACTGTCCAATCTTCCACATTTTTATTTGAAGTAATTTCAGATTATTAAGACATGGACAGACACTAAAATATGGATGGATTCAGATATTAAGGAATCAACATTCCTGTCTACTTTCCCACCTAACAGGTAAATAGTTATCAACAAAATGTAAGTAACTTTAATAAAAACATTAGATAAATGAATACATGAAAGTGAAACAACAGTATAATTCCAGCAGCTTTGGTCACTTATTTAAGAGGACAAGCAAGCATGGAATTTCCAGAAGAGCTGCTTGTTTCTTTGGGTTTTAACATAACTGGTCCAGCTGGTGGCTATGTTAAAACCAGGCTATCAAGAGAAATGTTTTTCATATGTCTCCTATGTATAGCAGGAACAATAAAACTAAGCATCTTCACTCTGCAATTTAGCTTCTAGTATCAATGAAGTATGCTCACATCTTATATAGACAGATGAAAAATACCTTTTATTAGAACATTAACTTTAGAAACTTCAATTCACCTTTCCCTTTGTCCAAACAGGGACAATACATATTTTGTGTGCACATATATATCTTCAGACAATATAAAATTCAAGTAAAAAAATCAGAAGTGCATGAGATTGAAGAGGTAGCTACATTTTGTATTGCTCCGTGGTAATGTTCGCAGCAAGGAACAAACAGAAAATTAAAATGTTAGGGTTTCTTAAGAGGTTTTAATCTTCAAAACTTCAGAGCTTTTCTCCCTCAAAAGCACTGTTCTTACAGGGGAGGGAGAGAAAGTAAGAACAAGTGAGAAAGAACAAGGACGAGAAAACACTGAGCATGCAAGAGACTGAGCAAGTAACAAAAAGAGAGGTGTTTTGAGAGACCAAGCACTAGAAAGGCCATGAGAGAAAAGAGCATGTTCAGAAGTTCAAAAATTGTAAAAAAGAGCAAGTGAGAGCAAGGAAGAACTAGAAGAAGAGCACAAGTGAAAAGAATGCAAGAAAACATATATCAGGACTAAGCAGGAGAACTATAAAGCAGGACAGCTAGAAAGCAAGCAGGAGAGCTGAAGAGAGAACTCATCAAGCAAGACCATGGTAGCACATGTTGAGAGAGCAGGTAAGCAGGACAGCAGAGTGGGAATATTAGAGAACAAATGCACATGGAAGTTTGAAATAGCAAGCACAAGTCTGAGAGAGGCAGAGCAGGGGGGGCAGGGACAGACGCACTGGTGAGTGATTTACTACAGGAGGGGTGGCAAAAATTCCTCAGAATGATGTTCTCCATTAAGTAACAGTGCTATCAGAGCCAGTTAACTAACCCCTGCCTTTTCTAGGAGGAACCCTGTTCCTGTCCACCCACACAACTCATTCCATTATCTTGTCAAATGTCTGAGCAGCGACACAGTGTACCGGGTCTGGGAACCGATCTGACTGAAAAGTAACCTGATTCTCCACCCACACACACATCCAAATGTTATATATATAAAATTATATATTTCAGCCAACTCAGTTTCCAAGTCTGATTCACTGGTTGGTCTTACAAACAGCTGTGCCAACACAAAGCAGGTGGGAACAAGTAGCCAGAATCAGGAGAGGACTGCTGCTTAAGTGGTGACTGCCTTCAAGAAACTCATTGTTGCACATTTTGCCTTAGAACAACTCTTTCAACAATTTCCCTCAAAATGCTTCAGCAGATCTATATCTTGCAGCATCAAGGTCAGCTTGCTAATACTTACACTGTAAGCCAAACACATACAACATGATCAGATTAAATCCTGCGCATATCACACATCCCTCACAGATGAGGTAAAAACAAGTTGTTGCTTTTCATCTTTTTGCTTCCTTTTTTTATCAATTATTTCAAATTTCGCATAGGTACACTTTTGGGGAGAGCAAATTTTCAAATTGGGGAGTCTAATTTTCACTACACTCAAGAGAAACATACAGACTTCGTTGGGTGGAAGTAGAAAATGGTTTAGGGTAGAAGGAAAAGCGGGTAGAAAATCAGTGTTGCTTATGTTTTTCTCTGTGTGTACTGTGATTTGCTGTGCTGCCCTTCAGCATTTTCAGCACTGAAATTCTGTATAAGCCTATGGTCTTATCTCCATATTAGAAGATGGAATGATCTTCTAGTGAAAAAGAGATAATGAAGTCTTCTCAAAGAAGATGATGATAATGAAGACTTATCACATGGATAACGAAATCTTCTCAAACTTCCCCCAAGTTTAAGGTATAGCAGCAGCAGAAGAGTTTAAGGTATAGTAGTAGCAGAAGACCAATAGTTTCAATTTTTACTGATCAGCTTCTGTTAGTTTGTATCCCTTCACTGCCACTACTACCAAGCAATGTCTCAAGACTCAGTAACAAATTCAATCAGCTGAAACTAGAACAGAAATTATTGTTGTGCAAGACAGTATTTAAAACATTTAGCAAATTTTCCTTCATGAAAGCCAACCAAACCCAAGCATGCAAAAGTGTGGTTTACACACTTGGTATACACTTTCACAGTTAACCCACTGTTCCTGAAGCAGTTCACTCTCAAGTGGTTGAATCATAAGACTGAGAACTCAGTCCTAAAAGATCATGTGGAAGAGGTGGGACCTTCTGTACTAGTAAGATGGAGAAGTTTCAATCATATAAGCCAGGCAAATAACTTATATGCCTCTTTCTCCTCCTCTATGAAAAAGTTTTATAGATGTCACAGAATCAGAGGCTATGTTAAGAAATGTTACAGCAGGCCTGATAAATCTTTCTCTGTTTTGCAATGTAATCTTTACTTGCACAGTCAAATGTTATTTTAGTCATTGAACAGATGCTTATCATGTATATCAGGAGAGCACTCGGAAAACAAAGCTATACAATAAATACCAGCTATACTATAAATGATACTAAATACTGAAATACTCCATTAGTTCTTCCCAAAATTGAAGTATGTGCAAAGAGATTGGAAGTAAAAAGAAAATAAATAAAATTAAAAAATTGGTTTTCTTGTTGCTTTGTTTTGGTTTTTTTTTTAGGCAAGCAAATCCCCTTTTGGAAAAATAAGTTCAAACTCTAAATGTTCCAAATTTCAAAAAAAATCTCAAGTTCCTTGAACAGAGCTCTATCTGGATATGCTGAGTCACTCTCCAACCTGAAGAGACTGCTTCTCTGTGTTACAAAGCACTCAGGATATAAACTCAAGTCAAATGCAACTACAAATACACAGATTCCTGCTATTAAGATGTAAGACACCTAAACCCTTAACCTTAGCTCCGCCCATTGCATCATTGTGTAACTTCGGGCAAGTCACTTCACATTTTTTGCTTTCATTCCCCTTTAAAAAGCAGTTTAGTAATATCTATTTGTCTCCTGTTAGCAAAACAAAAACTGCTGCATGTATGGAAAGCAACATGACATTAAGTGCTATACAAAATGCCTATAATCACCAGAACTCCTCACCCCAAAACCCAGGAATTCAGAGCCTTAGCTTAGGCTGCCAATAGATTTGGTGGAGGTTTTTTTCTGCACATTAGATCTTAATAATTGAAAAATATTTTCACATGATGCTAAAAGAATCAAAGAATCTCTTAGAAGTTGCTAGATTCAGATACTAAAATGTTAGTTAGACCTTTGCACACAAGCCTGTGAGAAAGTTACAAACCTGAGACTAAGTGCAGGGTCTGGACAGTGTGCAATTATTAACAACTTGCAAATATAATCAGGTTTTTTTAGGTACATCAGACCACCAAAAGCAAGAGGGTTCTCCTGATTTGGTCAGTGTTTGAGTGCTTGACTAAGTTTGGCAATTTTCTTGGAAATAACTAATAAGGTCAAAAGCAACCCTACAGAGGTTCTCAAGATTAAAATACAAGAGGAAAGACCATGCTTACCATACAGAGAATATAATGCATACCTGTTTCCTCAAATATGTAAATAAGCTGGCACTGTCAAATTTTAAGCTCACTGGTTTCAGAATATACACAATGACTAATACATAACCTAGAAATTGTATTTTGGGACCACTGTATGCTTGCTAAAAACATACCTTGAGCTGCAGCCTCACCTCAAACCACAGATCTCAAATGATTTTGTTTGATGCAAACAAAACTTTGCTTTACATACAAAGATTCAAATCAAGACTTATTTGGGGTTTTTTTTACAAAGTAGCAGCAGTCAAGAGAATGAAAGCATTTAAAGAATCCTGTATTGGAAAATACCAAGGGAAAATTTTTCAAATATGGAAGTCTAAAAATTAAATTCTTCATCTTATATTGAAAATTTGGTATAGAAATAATTGCCTATTCTCATGTTTCAATAAGCTTAGGTAGGAACTGTAAGACTTAAATCATAACAAAAAAAAGCTGAGGCCAACAGTATGGCAAAGTAAGCACTATGTAGACCTAAGATGACACTTTGAACTAAAAAAAAAGGAACAAAAATCGTGAAAAAGATATAGAAAATGATGAATGACATTGGGAAGGTCAATGAAGTCCCTTCTCTCTCATTACAGACCTTAGAAATACACACTGAAGGGTGCCAAACATAAACTAAGACCAAGGAAATCTTTTTCGCACAGAAATGAATTATTTACTCATCTCAATCAGGACATGTCCCTGATGCAAACAAAAAAAAACCATCCCAAAACAGTTTTTAGGATCTATAAATTAATACATTGGGCAGAATGGGATAAAAAAAAGGAAAAAAAAAAAAACAAACACTTCTGTTTCAGAGTATAAACCTCCCATTAACTCATGAACTTCTCAGTACTACAAAAATATTTAATGACATGAACTACTCCAATTTGGTGCTTCCTTCATCCTGAGGTTTTTTTTCATAAGCATTTAGAAAGCTTACTGAGATTTTTTTTTTTTTGAGGGGAGTTATTACATAAAAGTCCCACACTCTACAAACACTGATAGCCTATACACACACAAATCATGGATACAGACTGATCCTAGGTCACTGATGATCTCTAACATTTCCAAATGCAAAGCAGCACATGCATATACTGGCAGAGTTTCAGAGGATCTCTTCAAAATGTCAGTTTGTCACATAGGTACACTCCTTTCCTTCATACACGAAACACTGAGCTGAATGTCCCAGTGTATCAATACATATATTTTACTTTAATATTTCACTTCCATTACAACAGTAGCTAAAACAAAACAAACATTTTAAAACATCTTCGTTCACTTTGAGAAACATTTTCATAAATTGCTCAGAAGAAAGATTTCAAAACATGATATTTGAACTTTGGGTACTATAAGTAGAATTTGTTTTCTCCTTTCCTGAAATAACTGGATGCTAGTTAAGAACATCTATAGCAGAAAACCAGAATGATATAACTGCTTTATGCATATATACAATTATTTCTTTGCATTATGAAAAAATGGGGGTTTAATCAATAACTTAAACCAGAGAACCCTAAGATAGGACACAACTTGGCCAACATGTTTTTCTTGCTTTATCAATTTCTGTAACAAGTTAAACAGAAATATTTTAGCAAAAACTTGTATTTTGGCTTACTGCAATTGCCCAGGAGCATGCAAATTAAGTAAAGGGGCACTAGATATTACCTTCAAATACGCATTCAAAAATTGTCTCAAATTCTAATGGTTCCTTACATGAGAAAACCATTACATAGGTTTCTAGTCCACATCACCTGAAGCAAAGCCAATCTTGATTTAAGAGCGAGTTGTCAGTGTTATCATTAACCACTAAGGTAAGGCAGCCAAGTACTTACACTCCAACAATCTGTTTCCACATGTGCAACTGGATTGCTCAAGGTTTCAAAACTAAGCTCATAAAGTTTTAAAACATCCATGCTGTGAACATGACTCTAAGTTAATTTAACTCCATAGAAATAAGTAAATGAATGTTTTGATGGGTAAAAAGCCTGAAAGTAGACTCATACGGACATCGTGAACTGCAAATCATGACCGCACACTTTGTAAAATAGAGAGGTGAAAACATCCCCACACAAATCCTACAAAGACAGAAGATAACCCTCTTCTAAGGACAACATCAGATGTCATTAATGACTTCCATTCATGCCTACAGATTATTAGTTCTTAGATGACCTTCTATCATTAAGATTTGATACAACAGACTTACACAGGCTCACAACCCTTTTTATTTACCAAAAGGGAAAACAAACCACAAACATATATACATTTACACAATGCTGGAACAAAAATGCTACATAAGAGGACATTGGAAATGAATGGGTATGCACCTCAAAGTCATGAAACACTGATTAAATGGTGAAAGAAATAATACTTCCTTCATGTTGTACGGTACAAATCAAAATGGATATCAGATCCTGGGTAAGGATGTACTCCTCTTAGTAGTACAATAATGTAAAATCAAGCGATTTTTAGCTATGCCCTTACAGCAAAAATTGTAACTATAGTTTATAACTCAACACCATATATACTCTTTCCACTCAGCTTTCAACACAAATTAATCATTTATGATGCTGTCTCTAGTAGACATAGTTCACAGAAAACATTAATTCACTTAGAAACTAAGCTTGCAAAATGCCATGTGTACGAAAAAACAATAAAGCTGTCACAAAAGTTTGAGAAGATACAAGGGTCATTCAAAACGAAGCTGTAGTTAACTGACCTCTCTCCAGAATTGTTCCTACCAGCGCTGCTGATCTGGGGGAAAAGCATAATGTCAGTTTATAGCCTTAACATATACATAACTTCACTTCAGCAAACATCTCCTCTCAGGGGGAAGACAGAGACAGGTATGTACAATCACATACATGTTTGGCATTTGCAGTAATGCCCATTTTCCTATACAAGGGCCTGCCACAAAAAAACTTAACTTCTGCAGGCACACTGTGACACTGACCGGAAAGCCACCCTAAATACAAGAACACAGAACTCTAAGCTTGTGAACATCTGATCATGGTGAAAATGCGTATTAACCTGCATTATTTCACAACTACAACTCAGTATTTGTAGTATTTATGAGTTAACTTCTACTGGGAAGCAAAGGGAAGCTGCCAGGATCTTCATGCAACAACCACTTATTATTAATAAAGACATCAAGATATTTCAAACACTAACTTGCAGTTCTTGTCAACCCATTAAATCAGTACCTACTTGTCCATAAGTTAGAATAACAAAAAAGAAGCCAGAATCAGACACGATCCAGTTACTGAGCTTCCAGTATCAATAAGCTCTTGCAAGACTGTATTAGAAACTGATTTGTCTGTTACCACACACACACCCCATATGTATTTCATGGTTTAAGCCCAGTTAAAAATGTATTTAAAACACAAGAACATATACTGTGTAAGTAAGAAAAAAGCTGTAGTTACTTACAACTGGACAGATCAGAGTTGAGTGTAAGGAAACTAATTTTTCAGGAAAATGTAGAACTAAGTAAGTACACATTAGCTTCCCTACCTGACAATATTTTTATTCCTCTTTTTACCCCTTCCTTCAGTATGAACAGTAAACTGATAGCATAGACATGGAACTATTTCCCCTACAGAGGAAGTGGGTAAGCTATGCTCCAATTTGCTCAACGACAGGTCCACTGACAAAGTAAATGAGAAGTTGCTAGTAATTTACATAGTTCACAAGAACACAAATTAAGATTTGGACACACAGGTAAATGGGATTTTCAGTGAACAAAAATGTCAACTACCAGCGTCTGAAGCCAGGAAGCCAAAATCCAATAAACAAAAGGTTCTGGGTACACAAGGATTTAAAAGTTCACTAGCAAGTTTGATTTAATCATTAAAACGTCTTTAACTATGATTGTGACACTAGTCACTTTACTGGTTTGATCATCTTCAGGAACTCAAAATTCAGTCAAATTTTTTTTCTATTACATTTTGAAAGGAGTAACTCTGCCATTACAAATCAATGGAAATTTGTACATTTCCACTCCTCTCTTATTTCACCACACAAATAGATATTAAAAAGAGGAAACCTATCAACACATGCATGAATATATTAACTATTCCTTTAATTGACTCAAAACAGAGTCTATTTTTATTTGCCTCTGGTGAAAAAGAAAAAAAAATTAAGGTTTTGGAATGTTAAATAACACAGAAATTGAAAGCTTGGTTTCTCACAGCTGGAACAAAACTGACACTTAATGGACTTAATTTCACTTTCATTTACTCAGTTTCACTTTCAGGTTTTTAGTGCTACCAAGACCCTGGAAACTTTGCAAGGAGTATGTTTACAAATAAGTGCTAACTTATGTTATTTTAATTACATAAACATTTTCTCTGCTTTTAAGAAATGATATATTCAGAGCTGAAATTAAACTGATTATGTCTTCATACAGGGTAACTGAAATAGCTACTATCTAGACTTCAGAGGCTCCACAGTGTTTGCACTGTATGGACATAAGCAGAGCTGACTGGGAACAACCTTCTGAGTTTCCCTAGCCTTCTGATGGGTACTCTCCTTGTAAATCAAATGGATAGGACATTTCGGAATGAATCAGCATATGATTACATCAGTACCTTTCATACTGAGCCACTCCATCTTTAACTTTTCCAACTGTAGAAAAACTCACCTATCCTCTAGAGACTGTGGAGGGAGAGGGGGGAGGAGCGAGGGAGGTGAAAGGAAACCTTATGAAGACAATAGGATTTAGCCTGTCTCATCACTCTGCTTTCTAGTTAGAGAAGAGTTCCTTTTTAAATCTGTGCTCCTTAGACAAGTAAGCCATAATCAAGCACCCATACGTACTGGACAAGATTCACATAACATGAGTATTAGGGGAAGCGGAGCTAAACCCCAAACACAGCTGTGATAAGTATGAACTAGAGACCTATTCTAAAATAATAAAATGCATTTGTATTAGTAAAAGCAGTTGAGCTATTTTTTCAGTTATGTTTGGATAAAACAGAATCAAATGCAGAATTTTACTTTCCTTCCCCATAAGGAAAAAAAGATAACCAATGTATATCTATTACAAACTGTTACATCAATTGTCACAGGCCTACCTAATGTTTAGGCCACTGCAATTCTATTGGTATATTGTGTCATCTCAAAGACAAAGAATTAGGTAACTGTACATACAGAATTTGTCTTCCTGGAAGTAACAATTGTTTCTAATGATTGAAAGTTTCTCAAGTGCTTCTAAATCATCAATAGATTACAGTTCCCGTAACTCTTCTCTTGAAGGACCCATGGAAGTAAGGAAGAAAAAAGAAAATAGGCAGGAAAGGGCGAGTAGTCCCCTTCTCAGAATGTCTTATTTCTTTTCTCCACTCATAAGCTTACAACAAAGCCATGTTTGCCCAGAAAGCATTTTTTGTATTATTTCAAATAGTCTTATAGAAAAAAATTAGTCTCACTGCATAAACACATGAAGGCTTTTAGGCTTTTTAAAGTCTGATGAGTAAGAAAGTTATTACATAAATTCAAAAAAAAAAAAAAAAAAAAAAAAAAGACGACCCACAAAAACAAGCAAAAAAAAGAGAATACTAAATAAACAACTGGATGTTGCAGATATTAAAAAGTATAGGAAGATGGATTTTGACTTGAAAACCTGAAATGCTTTGCCAGGAATGAACCATATGTGAATAGAGCATAAAGAAGTCATCGTTTTTAAAGAGAATATGATGTGAGAGTAGGAGAAATGAGAGGCAAAGCTGTCTGAGGTCACAGATGTCATTGAAAGATTAATGGTAGGGTCAAGGCTTCTTGAGGTTCTTGTGGCAGGTAGGATAACTGAAACACATTTTGAAAACAAAGAAACATGCAGTAAATATGAGTCACAAACTATAATGAAATACAGAGAAGAAGCAAATGTGGTGGATAGTAACTAGCTTAAAGTTTGTAGAGATCCTGATTCTTATGACAATCATAATGCCAATTGATGTAAGCATATATGCAGTAGGTAGCAGTATGCACACAGTTGTATTATGATAGTTTAATTTCTCCTTGAACTGGTCTCATAGATCTGCTAGGAGCATGGCAAGCACCAAGCTATTAGCTTGTCTTAACTGCCTTCTGTCTTCATTAAAAAAAAAAAAAAATAAAAAAAAATAATAATAATGATTCACCTAAGAAAAATATTGGAAGGATGAGCATTAGCAACTTACCGGTGACCGTCATCTTTCTGAAATGCAATTTGATACATTTGATGGTGCCAGAAATTGTGGCTGACTTGGTCTAGCTGCAATGCAGTCTACTCTACAATTTTAAGTTCCTACAGAGACATATTTTTGAAAAGTTCAAGTGGAAAGAACATATCTGAATAATTTATAGGGGCACATTTAAGTGTACAAAATATGCTACTGTCTTCACATTACAGATATGATGAGATTATAGTGTGTTCTTATCTCATTTTCCAGTCATCTTTCTAGAAAAGACATGAGATTCTGACTAGCAACTACGTATAGTCAAGCTTGCTTTAGTTCCGGCTCCTCCACTGTAGTCCACTGATCTAGCAGTTTCCTAAGTCAATATCACATATTTATTCTGGAAAGCACCTCAGAGAACATACAATTACTAAAATGTTCTTTTCCTGATATGAATGTTAGACAAAAAGACCAATGAATCAGCATGGTAACTGTTTACAAGGGGTGATGGCAAAATGCATTTTGTGTAACAAGTTATCATCATAAACAGTTTCTAATCTCAGAATTTACCAACCCTGCAGTTATGTTTTATTATAGGCTTTCCACCTCCAAAAGATAAATATGGTATGTACAAATTTGTTTAAACCCAACTATTTTAGAATCTTTTCCATGGCTGTTGTTTATTGATTTTGCAGTTAGCAGAAGTTAAAAAAAAATAATAAGGTTGCAAAATTTTCCTCTGTCAGAGCTGAAGCAATATGTGTTAGAGTGAAAGGGATTTAGAATTTAATCCCCACACTGGGAGACAAAAGGTTAATGGGAGCCAGAAAATCTTTCTCAGGAGCACAAGAGTATACGCAGGCAATGAAAGTATTACTGTCTGCTGCCTTTACATTCTTTTAAAAGTAGATAGTGAAGTAAAAAGAATGGATGAAATCCAGGAGTGGTACTGTGCTTCAATATAGATTGGAAACTTAGAAACATATCAGGAAAGGATTAGAAAATTAAACCTGGGAAAAGCTGAAAATGTTTAATACTTGTTTAGTACTCCCTAGAAAGTGACTGTCCTAGGGGCAGGACAAGATTTCCTAAAAAAAAAAATATTCGACTAAAAGACACATTAGAAATTCAAACAGAGATTTGGACTTAAACTTCCTATAGTAAACACAAGAAAAACTCCCTCAAAATCCTGTAATGAAGTGCATGGGGAGCAGTATGGACTTGTGCTCTGGCAGACCTTGATTGAGTCATGTAAGGTGTGCCAGGCAGAGTAAGATTTAATGTCTTCCATGTTTTATCTGTGATTGATTGTTGGAGTTTTACCACCCAC
>JAOEHY010009001.1:43092-53271 GCA_025447955.1 Psilopsiagon aurifrons
AGGTTGGCATCAGCCCACCTCACAAGCATGTCAAGGTCCCTCTGGATGGCATTCCTTCCCTCCAGCATATCAACTGAGCCACCCAGCTTGGTGTCATCGGCAAACTTGCTGATGGTGCACTCAGTTCCACTGTTCATGTCACTGACAAAGGTGATACTATGATCTCTACTGAGTATGCTGAGTACAAAGTGAATGAGTTGATACTAAGTATTACTGGAGATCCTGAGCAAAGCATTGCAGAAAAACAACTGTTTCTTGATTCACTTTTTTATTTACTACATTAATTTTATTTGTTTTATAATATAAAACAAAAGTACTTCAAGTGCCTCACTCTTCAGTTGTATTTCAAGGGAATGCGTCAGAGGCAGACTAGTTCTGATTAAGCCCTTGTTGTCAGGTAAATGAGGAGCCCCTTAAGATAATAAACTTCAACTTACTGCTTGGATTCAACTTACATTTTGGATTTTAAATGAAGTACCTTAAATTATACTGAAAGTATTTTTCTATGTTGTATTTTTCAAAAGACACCACTGAAGAAGGAGATTTTACTCACGAGATGTGGAGTATTTTTTTTTGTTTGTGTTATTTGTTTGTAATTTTTGCTAATGCTGTTGTCTTTTTATGTTGCTTATGTCTCACACCCCCTCCCTTCTTCCCTCCTCAATATTTGTTTTCCGTGGGCAAACTTTGCATGTAAGCAGATAAAAGAAATTTTCATTTTAACATGAATTCATGAATTCAGAGTTTGTCAAAGTTTTTAGACTGGTAACACTAGAAACCAAAGTTCTCTTTTTGTCTGTTAAAGAGCTACAGTGTGAGCAGCAACAGCAGTGCAAGCTGCACCCCGCTGCCCTACTCAAGTGCTGCAAACCCTGACCTAGAGAGGGTCTTCTAGCAAGGGTTGAGGCTTGTTCAGTCTCTATGCGCACTCAGTCGTTAGTGTGGCTGCCAACTGGAATACTCATTTGTGACAGTGGATAGATATCCACATCACAAAAACATCAGGAACTGGACTGAAAGCACCACCTTATTTTATAAGAACTACTGGCTATCTGTCAAATTGTTTAACTTCAGTTACCACAGACTTGGGCTGCTGGTAGAAGTGAATGACTCCACGTCTCATTGCCAGTTTACTGAGTTAAGTCTCTTGCTAAATACTAGTGCAGTTTCTTTATACAGTATGCTATGCAGAAAGAAAATGTGTGTATAGGCAGCAATTTTCTTATAAAGCTAGTTTTATGCCTCTTTCAAATGTTTGGATGTGTAAATATTCTGGCTTAATGACAAGGTCAGTTTCACTACTCTGTACTTTCTTCTATTTTCTTTTTCTTATTTAAGCAAGTAGTGCATTTATTGAGGTTTTGAACCAACTATTTGATATTGTGAGTTGACTTGTCAAGTACAGTATGAGAGTGTATGTATGTATGGAGTGGTAATCTGTATTGCTGACTTAATGCTTTTGCACTTTTGTTAGATTACATGGGGTGGATTAATGATGCTACTTCTCTACAATTTAAAAAACTTTCAGTTTTTATACTGATAAAAAATTAGTTATTATACTACTCAAAATAATTTTTTAGGTTGTAGTTTGTTACCACTTTTTATGAATATTCTATGTATAAAAATGAGTAGTACCTACATTGTAAATTAACAACAAAGAAATGAAGAATGGGATAATGTAGGAGTGAAAAGTTCTGATGCAGAACTTTTTCCCTATTTTTTGGTCAACACTGTAAGGTGATAATGCATTTTATACTTGCAGATGATATATTTTGCATACAATATTAGAAAAGGTTATATATTTATTTGTGTATTCAAGAGATGTCCGCTGATGCCTGTGCATGAACAACTGGCATGTTAGTGAGCTTGTATTTCAAACTTACTAAGTACTGTAATGAATAGTATGCTCAATATTGAAGATTCAGGTGCTGAAAGTCCAAATAAATGAAGATATTGTGAAAAACCTAAAAGCAGCCTACAAGCAATTTGCAGCAAGGTGGGAGTTTTACGCATAAATCTATTTTTATGAGTTCTGTATAGGTATTGATAGAGCCATTGTATATTGCAATTGAAATACCTACCAAAGGCAATGGCAGTACAGAAATGAATAGTATTTACAGGGTATTTCTGTATTTCTAGAGCATGCAGTGTTTTGTTTTTATTAAGTGTTCTGTCAGAGTGTAAGTACAATGTTAAAATGTAATTAGTAGTCAGCTCAGAAGATGCCCATACAGTTTATTTACTTTTGTGGTATTTTGTCTAATTTGACCTGTAAGCGTTTTATGTAAAAAGAATGAATGTAAGTAAAAGCAAATGAATAGGAAGTTGCAATACCCTATTGCATTCAAAAGAGGCTTTTACTAAAGCTATAAAACCTCTGTAATAATGTGTAACTGCTATACTGAAAAAGATGTATGCAGTGAAATTTTTTTCCCTCTGGATTCCAATAATTAATAAATTTTGTGAGAAAACTTACACTTCAGTCTGCTTAATGAAATATTACTGAAATAAGCAAAATGTTTGATTATGTAGGGTAGATTTATATATATTTTACTGGACATTGTAGATCTTGAATTAAACTAGAGTGTAGGGCCTTTGTTTGATTTTATATTTTGGGTGGCTTATTTTGTGGTGATTTTGGCTTTTGCTATTGTCATTGGGCAGGTTATTTGAGCTTTTAATCTAGTTTAAAAACTGGGTGACAAGGGATTGGGAGCTGGACATGGAGCCTTTTTGATTGTTTGAAATACCCATATTCAGTTGATGTTTGGGTTAAGGGTCCAAGTGTTACTGCAGTCATTTAGTCACAAAGAGAATTACATGATACTAGAGTGAAAAATCATCTCATTAAAATATGTTTTAATAGAAGGTGTGCTGCTAGATAGGAAAGTCACCTAAATTGGGTTGTGATAAAAATCATCTGTTTCCATAGGGTTTTCTTTTGGGGGGAGGGGAATAAATCAAAACTGATAATATTGCTCTCAGTGAGCTGTGATGCTTCTTACTGAAAGTTATCACAGTGCGAAACAAATCCTTAAAACTGTCAGCATCATTATTTTAAAATGGTGGTAATTTGCATCCATCAAAGGCAATACAAATACTTTCTTATTTGTACAGGGCAAAGACAAGATTATGTAAAAATATGAATGAGAGACAGGTGTCATTGTTTACGTCATCAGTTCCAGCAAATTCCAGTTGAACTTTCTATGAAGCTAAAAGAATGAACTTGTCAAATTTCTGAAGCTGGATAAAATCACTTTGTTTCCTGAAGGACTTGACTGTACCTTTACACAGCTTGAAGTTTTAAGTATGAGAAATCAAACCTTGTATGCAGTTAAGTATAATGGAAGTAAATTCTACGGAAGTCTACATTCCCTCTTCTCATGCTGTTATGGTGACCGGTATCTGGGAACAAATATATTACTGTTCTCTCATCGATATCTTGGGGTGCTCTTCGGGTACTGGCTCACCAAAATATAACATTGTTGGCACATATGTTACAGGGCAAATTGAGTGGGCATGGAGAATGAACTGCTCAAATTGTTCTAAATACTGTCTTTTGTGAGTTAAGGTTAAATTGTTGTAATTTTGTGAATTGCAGCATCCGTGCTCCAGATGCAAAAATCTTTGTATTTATGCTTAGGTGAAGTCTTCTAATTGTAAACTTATCATTCTGACCTAAACCTGGGTTTGGTGTTCCATTTCACGTACTTTCATCATCCCAGAAATTCCACCCTTATTTATTGTAGAATGTACTATAGTCTTTCAACTGTTACTGTTATTTTTGTCCAGAATTCTGTTGCTTAAGGAATTCTGTTTGTCTGGGATTTAGACATAGGTATTGCACATATTTTCGATAGTCTTGAGCATACAGTTCTGTTTTTCAGAGGTATGTGCAGCTTTGCTCCAGTGTTTTCCCCAGGGCTTATCTTAGTGTTCCTCCTTTGTTCTGATTTGTATCATAACTTCTTTTTTGTTTTTATTATTTTTCTCATATGAGCCAATTGAAAGCTCTGTTGTGCCTGAGGCTTTCCTAAAGACTGTCCTGCTGATGTGGTTTTCAGTCATCAGCTTCTGTATGTCTTCTGGTCTCCTTGCTCCATGGCATCCAAAGGTCGTTTTACATCCTTGTGGAGTTTGTACTTTCCTCTGACATTATGCAAAAATCTTTTTTTTTTTTTTTTTTTTCCCCTAATAGAAACACAAAATTATTTTTAAGCCTTTGAAGTTTCTCATGGGTTGAAGGTTATAGAGGTATGTCTGTTTGGGAACACCTGAGTGCAACTGAATAACCTGAGCAATGATCTTGTGAGAGAACTGGTTTGGGTTGGGATAGAGTTAAATTTCATCATAGCAGCTCACATCGTACACAATTTTAAATTTGTGACCAAAACAGTGTTGGTAAGTGAGCAGTGCTTACACAAAGCCGAGGTGACCTCTGCTTCTTGCCCCAACCCAGCAGTAAGCAGACTGGGGGAGCACAAGGAGCTGGAGGTACACAGCCAGGACAGCTGACCCCAGCTGACCCAAGAGATATCCCATACCATATGATATCATTCTCAGCAGTAAAACGAAGAAGGAGGAAGGGAGGACATTCGGAGTTGTGGTATTTGTCTTCACAAATAACTGCTGCACATGGTGAAACCCTGCTGCCCTGGAGATGGCTGAACACCTTCCGGACCATGGAAAGTGGTGAATGGATTCCTTGTTTTGCTTTGCTTGTGTGAGGGGCTTCTTTCTTGGAGGTTAAGCTGTCTCCATCTCAGCCCACTTGTTTTCTCTCTGTAACCCACTGATTCTCTCTCCCCATCTCGTAGTGAGTGAGTGGCTGTGTGAGGCTGAGCTGCTGGCTGGGGTTAAACCATAACAGTGGAAAAGATTGTGCTAGTGTTCTGTCTCCTACCAAAATTATAAGGATGGTTTAAAAATGTATTTTCTATCTAAACTATTAAAATACAAATTAGAAAAAAAATGTAGATTAAGAAATTAGGGTGGAAAAGATCAAATGTGAATGGGAAGTACTTATTTTTTAATACTTTCGTGCTTAAACATAGAGAATATGCCTGAGCTGTATATAAGCTGAAATGGAGAACAGTAATAACATTTTGAAGGGTGAGCAAAAAATGATTGCTACTGTTGATATTATCTAACTAGTACTTAAATGTTGTAGAATAGTCAGTATTTGGAGTGCTAATGTATACAAGAAATAAAAGCAAGCTTGTTTCTTTTAGATTTCATAGTGGCTAATTGAGAGTGAAGCAAAGACATGCAAATAAATACTCTGAATTGAATCTGCCTTACTAGTAAGGGGCTAAAAGCTGCCCCCCCCCACTTGATATTGTAGCTCTCAAGAGGTGAATGCTCAGTAGGGTAGAAGAGTGTGCGTGAGCTCACTAGCTGTTCGTATGCCATTTGTGAAAAACAATCACAAGCTATGGCAAGGAGTCAGTGCCCCTGCATACTGCACTTTCTTGCCATGTACTGCATCTGCTTTTCTGACCTGGGTGATCTCAAGTTGGGGGCATATGGGGAACATTAAAAAGGAGTAGTTTTCTGCTGGGTTGATAAGATGAGGTCCCTGTGCAGTGAGCTTGAAAAGGTCTGTCAAGCAGCATGGCTGATATAAGGGCAGGGGTGTGCTTGAGGGTATGCAGTCTGAAAAGCGTGTACTGTTCCTCATAGATGATAATTTCTCCAGATTTTGACGCATTTGCATGAAACTTTATCAAATGTGTATAGCAGTGCATTTAATGAGAGAAATAGTGTTTGTCGAGCTAAAGCTGCTTACTGTACGTACACCTCACAGATTGTATTTGCCCTTTTTCATTCTGTTGTAGAGGTTTCATCTCACTTGGGAGAGGTACTGCACATAAACTGTTGTGTAAGGGTTGCTACAGTTGACCTTTTGGTTTTTCAGTTGTGATACTAGTCCTCAGTGAGATGATATGAAACTTGTGGAACTCTTGTGGCTGTAGATGTAAGTGGATGACTTTTTTCTCCTGGAAGAAATCTGGGCAGTGGTTTTTAAGCTTGGTACGCTGTTATGTAGACTGAAAATAAAACAACATAATAGTAGAGTAGTTGGGGTGTAAGAGACTTTAAAAGGTCATCTAGTCCAGCCCCCCTGCTGTGAGCAGGGACATCTTTAACTAGATGGGGTTGCTCAGAATCACATCCAGCATGG
Organism: Psilopsiagon aurifrons; assembly: GCA_025447955.1. Lineage (NCBI taxonomy): Eukaryota > Metazoa > Chordata > Aves > Psittaciformes > Psittacidae > Psilopsiagon > Psilopsiagon aurifrons. The sequence goes on from JAOEHY010009001.1 coordinate 49,277, forward strand.
CCTTGAATATCTCCAGGGATGGCGCAGCCATCCACGAAACCTCAGGTCAACCTGTGCCAGTATGTTACCACTCTAATTTCAAATAATTTTTTCCTTGCATCCAGCCCAAATCTCCCCTCTTTTAGTTTAAAACCATCACCCCTCATCCTGTCACAAGAGGCCCTGCTAAAAAGTCTCATCATACTTTGGGGGAAGTAATTTTTTTGTCATAAGGTAACAAAGTTCTTGTGATTATATCTGGTGGGTCTGTGAAGTTACCTGCCCACCTCCTCCATATGTGTTATTTCTGTTGTAGGTGGAGTTATCCGGATATTCAAAGCTTCTTTAACTTAGGAGGTAATTCCAGGTATTTTAGATAACATGGCAGTAGCTTACTTGTTCGTTTCATGTGAGTGACAGCTTATCTGCATTAGTGTGTGGACACAGTAAAGAACTTGGTAACATGCATTCACTCGCGTAGGTAATTGTTTTTCTTTTACGTAAAGCTTTCTGTCCTTGAACTGAAAAGAATTACATAAACGAGGGAGATCCTGTATTGGCATGGTGAAATCCTGCTGTTTTAGTTTCTTTTATTTTTGCTTTATCATGGAAGTAGCCCTTTATTCAGAGGTATACTGGACTGTAGGAACAGGTAATAAATGCCTGAGGAAAAGTACAAAGATTAGTGTCTACAGAGCTGTTGTACTGTCTGCTCTTCTATATGGGCCTGAATCATGGGTCATCTGTCGCCATCACCTGCGACTCCTCGGACACTTTCATCAGCACTGCCTCCGTACAATCATAAACATCCACTGGACTGACTATGTGTCTAATGTTGCTGTCGTTGAACAGGCAGAGGTCACCAGTATTGAGGCCATGTTGCTGAAAATGCAGCTGCACTGAACAGGGCATGTCTCCAGGATGGAGGATTACCGCCTCCCTAAGATTGTGTTCTATGGTGAACTCACCATCAGCTGCCTCAAGAGAAGTGCCACAAAGAGGAGATATAAGGGCTCCCTGAAACAATATCTTAGCCTTGGCCATATTGACTGCCATCAGTGGTCCACCGCGGCCTCCAATTGGGAGATTTGGAGACACATAATACATAATGTTGCTGTCTCTTTTGCGAGCACATGCAGAATCAGTCTCAAGGAGAAAAGACGATGCAGAAAGAATTGTGCCTTGCCTATACCACTTAAGGAGACCTGCCACTGTGCTTTTTGCAACCGGACTTGTCTGTCCTGCATTGGCCTTTTTAGCCATCCGTACACTTGTAGTGAGAGTGGGTAAAGCCGTTCTCAAATCTTCGTTTGTGAAGCCAAGCCATGATGATGATTTTTGCTTCAACAAGGAAGTAGCTGTTTATTCAGAGGTATACTGGACTGTAGGAACAGGTCTAATTAATCTGTGAAACTATACCTTACTTCCCTAAAATGAAACTTGGGTGAGGTAATGCAAAAAGTTGCTCTGTTAAGGTTTTGAGTTTTGTGTGTGCTTTTGTTTGTTTGTTTGTTTTTTAATGCTGACACAGGATTTGCTAGTAATTTGCTGTGATCCTATGAAGATGATGGTAGTACAGTTTACACATCGAATTAGACACAAGTAGAAGTTTCAAACAAACATTTTGAAGCTTCTGTTCTCAAACTACAGCTATTTTAAAGGAAAATTCCAAATGCATTTTCAGTAAGTGTTTTAACAATAAATAACTAAATCTGGATGCCTATTTTGAACATTTTTGTCAATTTTAAGCTATTTAGTAATGAAAAAAGAAAGTGGTATCTGTGGCAAATGTAATGATTTGTAAGGTGTGGTCATTCTGTATCTGTGAAACAATTCCTTCTCATTTAATTCTGGCTTTTGAGTTTGATGCTTAGCAAGCTGATACTAAAGCATATTAAAGATATTAAATATGCATTAAAAACAGTTGCAATCTTGGTGTTTTTAATACAGTTAGTATTGTGGATCTGAAAAGTATCATTCTGATTGCAGTTGGTTTACAATCAGATGCTACTAGCTAAACAGAAACTTTTGTATTATAGTATATTTATCTATAAGTGCTCCACTGTTCTTAACATGTATATTGAAGAACAAGAATTCAGATATTTCCTTTTATGTTATTATTGGGCTTGTAATTTTAAAAGTTGCAAGCAGAAATGTAATGTTTTTTCCCAGTAGTTCAGAAAGAAGTTCTTCTTAAGCATGTTTTATGTATTTCTACAGCCTGTATTTGTGGGAAATGCTGCTTTGAAAGAAGATAAATTTTGATGCATAGTAAAAGGCAGCAGGCAGATCAAAGATTTAGATACCTTGGCTAAAGTCTTTGTGCCCCAAATAAATTGCTCCTTTCATCTGGTAACTCTGTTAATGATGTCATTCTTTATGTATCAAATCTGCCATGCTGGAAATGTTGGTATGCTGTGGCTATGTTTGATAGGACAACTGACTTCTGCCTTTCTTAGTCTTCATCATGTGAGAGTGCAATTCTCTTCTGTCTGTCTAATCCTACAGGAACATTTGTTTTTGACAATTTTAGCTGTGTTTCTGTCAAGTTGAAATTAGTGGAGTTTTTTTTGTTTTTTTTTTTCTTTTTTAAGGTAAACACTGCAAATTATATTTTTTGCTGAACTACATCAAAGGGGACAATTACTACTGTTACTGCTGGTTAACTTGTTTATAGTTGTATTCAGAAGACGTGATGATGGCTTTCTTGATTTAAGCTTGTCATGCAGAAAAGTTAGGCTCATGAGTGTAAGGAGTAATTCCTAGTCTCTTATATGTAACAAAATCAACATTTTTGTAAAAGCAGCTCTTGATTTTGGAAAACGAATATTGTTGAAGAAATTCCAATTCATTTAGTATTGCTGTCAGTGCAGGTTATAGTACCTACATATATATAGCACAATTCCATTTTAAGACCTTAAGTTTGCATTTGCATGTAACAGTTCCTCCCTGTTTACTTTGGACAGAAATTTCCCTTCTAGCTAAAGAGTATGCATGTGAACAAATACTTTGGTTAGAGAAGTTCTTATTTTCACAAAAAGAGAAAACTAAGAATTTCTGCTTGTGAATCTTTACAATTTTCTGTACCAGTTAGCAGGGGAAACCACTATGTATAAAGGATGTATAAAGAGCTTTTGCTCTTTCTTTGCCCTCTGAAAAATGCAGCTTGCCTGTGTTTGGGCCAATGTTTGGTAAGAAACTAAAATTGTTGTTTTCTGGCTATATGTACTGCCTATGTTAAAGATAATTCAAGTTGAGTTGGATTGCTAGCTAAATGTATGTAGAGCAATGTGGCATGACATGGCACCCTATGAACATTTTCTGTTTAGGATGTGAAAATATTTGATAAGGCTACCTGAAATTTCTTTGCCTAGATGTTAGGATCTGGTGGAAATGTAGGATCAAGTAAATTTAGGCAATTATGGTTTTGTGGTGTTACTGGTTTTTTTTTTTATTCGTTCATTTGGTTGGTTGGTCTGTTTTGTCTTTTTTTTTTTTGTTTATTTTTTTGTTGGTTACTTTTCCTTATCTTTATGTTTTGTACGATGAGGAGCAATGTGTGGAACATGATAAAATGAGGTAACTGGGACTCTTGTGTAGAAAATGCATGCAGCTATTCAAAAAGAAGTCCCACTCCTCTCTGAGAGGTTTCCTATGCCTGGAGCAAAATCTGGTGGAGAGAGTTTGCTGAAGAACACAGAGCAGTGCCATGAAACTATTTTTTGGTGTGATGAGGGGCAGCTTTAACTAAGATTAGTCATTTTTTGTGTTCTAAAAGTTAACAATAAAGTTGCTTTGTGATGGCTTTTGGATGCCTGTTTTTTTTTTTTTTTTTTTTTTTAATGATCAATTGGAGAATATAGCCTAGATATTAAAAATAATGCAGAAAGTTTTCAAAAAGCCTTGTTGGCAGAAGTTATATGTTCTGTGTTATTGAAAAGAGACTTTTTAAGGGGTCCACTGAACTTCATTCCTACCTTTTTCCCTGTGGATCCCCTTAAAGTTGAGGCTAGGCC
>JAOEHY010009004.1:0-27538 GCA_025447955.1 Psilopsiagon aurifrons
AGGGAGGGACTCTTCATTAGGGACTGTAGTGACAGGACAAGGGGTAACGGGTTCAAACTTAAACAGGGGAAGTTTAGTTTGGATATGAGGAAGAAGTTCTTTACTGAAAGGGTGGTGAGGCACCAGAACGGGTTGCCCAGGGAAGTTGTGAATGCTCCATCCCTGACTGTGTTCAAGGCCAGGTTGGACAGACCCTTGGGTGGCATGGTTTAGTGGGAGATGTCCCTGCCCATGGCAGGGGGTATGGAACTTCATGATCTTAAGGTCCTTTCCAACCCTAACTATTCTATGATTCTGTGTGTCCTGTACCCATGCAGTTAATGTCCCCAATTCAAGGTCTTAAGTCTTTCTTATTCAGCCATTCCTGCTTGAGTCTTTGGATGGAGCCATATACAGCTCATCAAAACTCTTGACTGGCCACTTTGGCCATTGTAGTACAGCCTGTACACTAAAATTTGCCATGTGAGTATAATTTTGATAATAATTGAAACCGACCATTTGAAAACATATCTCAACTCCATGATGCAGCAGACAGCACCAACAAATCTGTGATATAGAGCTCACATTCACACATCTTCAAAGTAAGGCTGAGTAAACTGAGTGTTCAAGCAGCTGTTTCTTTCTCCTCTGTGAAATAACAGGGCACTTTTCCCATGTTTTGGGTCAAGCCCAAGTGAAAACCAATAATAGGGTTTAAGTTTTGCCATTTCCAATTCTTTTTAGGCCCATGTGAACAGATTAGTACTTTGCCATACCCTGTATCTGTTATGGCTATGAAGGTAATGAAAACTCACAAGCATGAGCTCCAGTGTGGTATGCTAGACAACGTTACATATGCTGTAGTACCTGAACACACTGTGATTTGGGGATCTGGTGCCATTCTCTGCTATCAAGCAGGTTGCTCAACTCCTGAAGGAAGAGGAGTGCTCAGGAAATTATATTACCAGAATGCTATAAGGGTTAAGGTAATACTACATTCCATTTTTCTCTTCATGCTGAATGATGGATTAAGAACTTCACTCTATTTGTAAGTTACAGGAACAGAATGAATGTGTGCTAGGCCAGATACACCCTGATTTAAAAATGGCACTGCTTCAGTTGCCTGCCAGAAGCTAGAGCACTACATTCCAGTTGATGATATACTACATATCTGTTATGATGAAATAAGAAACTAATTGTGCAATGAACCAAATGCTGCTCCTTAGACAAGGAAAATATTCTTTGATGTATAATCCCAATTCAGTTTATAAAATCGGATTACATATATTCCATATATAATCAGAATAGTAGTTTTAATTAGCACTATATGGAATCTTGATATATGGGGTTTATCAGATAAATTCAGAATCCCACTCATATCCAGCAAGTTGGTATATGCAGGTCTAGAAAGGCACATAAAGCAAGGATGTAGTGGGCTGTAACTGTGAAATACTGCTGCTTGTTTCTGCCTCACAGATTTTAGTTTAGCCTTTACTGTCTAGAAGCACTGTTGAATAATATGCCACTGTGAAGTACTAAGGATTGAATTCTTATTCTACAAATTTGTCCTGTATGGTAAATAATACATCACTTCATCTCTTCACTCTCCTCCTCTCTTGAATCTTTCAGATATTATTTCATCTCTGCTTGCACACATATATAAAAGAATATACCTAGATTCATAAATTAATTGAAGATGCAATCACAGCAACATGAATAAAATGAATGAATAAAAATTTCTATATGACTTTCAGATGCTGTGAACACAGTAGTTCCTCTGGCACGGCTGATTTCTACAGCTACAGATGAGAGAAAAAAAAAAAGAAACAAAACCAACAAAAGATTGAAAACTCCTTTTCTATGACTGATTGGCAGAAACATTCTTAAACACAGCCCAAGCCCTGAGGTTTGGGAAAGCTGGAACCTCAGCTGGGTTTTGCAAATTATCCTTCTATGAATACAGGACACACATCTAGCTCCTGTAAAACAACACGGGCTTCTTAAACACCCTTCTAACAATACCTCATGACCCCAACTGGAAGACCACCCCTCCTGCTCTCCCTGGGTAACCCTGTGGTGGTGACAACATAGTCAGAGTTGAGCATTAGCATTATTTTTGGTACAATCTCTACACAAAGCCCAAGTGTCCTTTCTCTGCTGTAACACCTTTTAGCTAGGGAGTCAGGCCAGAGATCAGTAACCTTGGGGAAAGCAAGCATGTATCATCTTGTCCACAGTGAAGTGAGAAGGTTATTCGGCTGTTACTGTAGTCCTGAATCTCCCAAAAAGCTCTTGGCATATGGAAGCACATAAAGTTCATTCAGTCTGAAAGATTTCACAGATAATGGAGAGATCAACTCAATTTTTAAAAGGACATATCTAAATAGCAGTCACAGGATACAAACCCACTGGGTTTTCTCCCTCACCAAACAGTGACTTTGTACTTTAAAGCAATGCATACGTTTGAAACAACCTTGATGTAAGAATATTTTCCTGTCTAGGTTCAACTGTTTATCAGAACCGTCAAAAGCTCCTGTCATGAGTAGCCAGCCCAAGTATAAAGCTGGTGAACCTTTCTTGTGTGTGTGTGTATAGAAGCGCCAAGGGAAAAATGGAGAAGAAATTATCCTAGATTCCAGGGTTTCATTTTAAATTTATTGTAGCCTATTAGCAAGCAGAATTCCAGTGCCAGGAGAAAATCATAACTGTAAATGTAATCATAACCATACAACACACAAAAAAAAAAAAAATGGCTATCCATGCCTCTTCATTATAGTCTGTATTTTGTAACCTATTGTATTGCTTGGCAGGGCCCCTTCATGCCCCTCCACCCTAATGCCCTGCCTTCTCTCCAGATAAGGGTATGGCTTCTGTCTGAGCAAAGGGAGCAGGAAGAGAATTTGGAAGTAGACCCATATCCTGCCATGCCTTCCTGTCCTCTTCAGTGTGTCTCAATAGAACAGAACTGCTCTCTGCCTGTGCCCGTGTGAGCATGACCATGGGGCTTGACCATCCAGGGCAAAATTTTATACCCTGGATGAGAGAAGCATGGCAGAGATGTGAGGCTGTGGAGACACTGTCATTCACAGTCTCTCCACTGACCCCTGACAAACTTGTCCACAGATTTTAGAATTAAAATACATTTTCATATTCTGTTAGGAAGGCTTCAAATGTTTTTGCCTACAGCCTTCATGGTCCTGACCATGTAATTAAACATGATAAGAGAATACTTACGTGGACACACATTCAATGGTCCCAAGAGAGCTACAGTTTTTGCATACTATGTCTGTGCAAATTGAAGATTTACCTAATAATTATTGTTATCTATAAATTAGAACAGATTCCTCTGGAATATTGAGCTCATAGTTTTTTTCTATAAGGATGAAGTTGCACAAAAGTTTCCCAAATTCCTTTTTTCTTGCCAGTAATTGAAAAAACCCTTAGGATTTCAAAAACCTGTGGAGTGGGATTTTAACAATGGTGCAAGGATAATCCCTCACGTTGTGCAGAAAATAAACCATAAACCAGTAAAACACACACTCATGCAGGTCAGAGGAAAACATATTCTCTGTCCTGTCACTGATATTGATTAACTCTGCCATAGACATACAGCATCTCAGGAAGCCATATGAAAAAGAAACATCATTCATACACCTTGTGAGACATTTATATTCACTCTACAAGAAAAAATACTATGTACATACTTAATGTAAACCAATCCATATATCAAGACAAAAATAAAAATCCAGCAACAAATTTCCTTGTGTGAAACTGTTTCTGTAGTCCTGTCAATACCTGAATACTACATAATCCACAGAAATCTGTTCTGAGGGGTTGGAGTTTCTCCTGTCACACATTTATAGCATATAACCTGGTTTAAAGTTAAATTTCAGCCTGGTTAAACCTGGATTATTAAAAAGTAACAAAGAGGGTTCCTCTAAGTGGAAACGTCGCTAGACTACATAGCTGAGTGGCATTTTTTTCACCTTATAATTAGTGTCATAGTCTTCTTCCTAAAGAAAGCACTTTTAAAAGAAAAATCCAAACCAAACCAAAAGCAATACATAACTTTTTTTAGAGAAGGCACAATTTTGTCATATTCAAAGAAAAAAAAGAAAACTAACATAACCTACAACACAAATAACAAACTGGTTTGGCTTTTTTCTTGTTTTCATTAATCTCTGTGTTACACAAGGAAGGCAGAACTACATACTGCCAGCAGTTCTTGACAATTTTACTTATGTTTTTCTATCCTTACTTATTTTCTCTGTGGATGCATTGGATGGATGCATTGGCAATGCATGCATTCTGGTGAGATTTTCTGTTTCAATAAGCCTGTTTCTGTTTTCAATAAACCCAAATTTAACACACTAGGTTTGCATTATGAAATTTCTGATGTACAGCAATGCTGTTGTGGAATTGCAGCAAAAGTCTTGTCATAAAGTCATTAAACACTCTGCTTGTGTACTACAAATAATGCTAAAGAATTCCTGGTCTAGTTTCAACAGAAGCATGTACTTCTAGCCTCTTAAATTGTCACTTGGCAGCTAATCATATTCTGACCTGAGGACTGTATTTAATTAGAGGACAACGACACAAGAGCATTTGCAATATATGCATCTAGGCATTGTGTCAGTAGCCATTTTCCTTATGTTACAATGTTCCCAGACCTGACAACATCACTTCCTAATGTGCTAATTAGAGCAGGGTGTACAAAATTATTTAGGAAACTCGTCAAATAGTATATTCTTGAAAAATAAACTGCTACAATGAAGCTCTGCATATAGCAGGAAATGAAGGGAAACACATCCAACAATCTCTTTAGGCACATAAACAGAGGAGAAATAATCCAGCTAGTCTGATTATGTCATATTTCTGCACATTTCTTTGTTTTGAAAAAAAAAATAACTGTAGAATACTCGAGAGAACTGGAAAACAGAATGCTTCTGCTCTGTCTGGGATTTACATCATTTGGGTCAATACTCTGCAGAACCAAAGACCTGTCTACATCAGCTGAGAATATGTTCCATAGGATGAAAATTTACGTCCATGAGTTTGTCTGGCATGATAAGTTATCTGACAACATCCATTCAGCATTTGTACTTTTCTAAATTGTACTGTATATGTGTATATATAAGACTATATAGGTAGTACAGAGTCAGCAGAGTAGCTTAGACTTCCTGCAATATTACGGATTACCAGGTTTTACTTCATTATCTATCAACCTTATTCAATAACTATTTAATTCTGATAGGGTTTGATGTATCTCCGTATTAAGTACCAGCCTTTCTAGAGATACTCAGTAGTTACCTGGAATCTGCACTAATGAACACCCACCTCCAGGGATCTTCTTACAAAGAGTCTGGATGATTTAGAATTTCAATTCTCCTGTGATAAGCAGCAGTGGCTAACCTGCTCGGCTAAATGGTTTTACTGAAATACTTTCAGTCACTGAAATAGTGTGGCACATGTAAGACACCTCACTGGTTCAAACAGGAAAAGTTAAAGCCTAACTTGGTGCTATAACATGGAAAACGAATAGCTTTTATTTTTCAGGGAACTGGCTTTTAGGGCATGAGTGAGGGAAGGAGAAAATGATCTCTGGCAAAGGGCAGCATGATCACTGGTCTATCTAGGAAGCAAGCTACGGTTGCTTTTATATTCCCAGGGCAGTTACTGAAGTTATGAGATCATTGCCCTGGCTTTCATTCATCTTTGTTAGGAGCTCATAGTTTCTTCTCCTGATCCCAGGCAAACCCCCGTTTGGAGTGTGAGGATGGGGCACATCTTCAGTGTGGCTGGCCACAGGGCAGCAGTGGTAGGAACAGTGCAGCAACTGCTGCTGGGCTTGCTGCTGCTTCATTGGCCAGCTGCAATGGGGTGGGCTCCTAAACTAGAGCCTTTACTTACAATCTCATTTAAAACGTGTATCAGAAATAAGCCTTTTGCTCACCAGAGAGAGGCTTTGCTTAGCTTACTTCATAATCCTTTGATTTTATTTCTGATTAAGTATTAATTGTTGGTAGGTATTATTAACCTTAATCTGCTCAATTTAACCTTCACTGAAAAAAGCCATTCCTTTCTTGAATGCTAATTTGCAGCATTTCCCTCTGACTCTAAAAGTCCCAGAAAATAATCCATCTTCTTTTTATTGCATGCATAAATATGGATTTCAAGGTAGACAGCTTTGTTATTTGAATTAAATTTCTGCATAAACTAAAAATTGCTGTACCTAGGGACTGCTTGTTGAAGAAATAACTCTCCAATTGCCTTTTTTTAAAGGCAAAACTGTACCATACACTTTTTTTTTTGCATAAAGCACCTTCAAAGGTATACTCAAAAAATGCCTGTTCCAAATAAATCCCCCTAGAAAGATAAAGTAAGGATCTTGCTTGGTTGCTGTGAGATAGAAATGAGTATCAGCACACATTTTTTACTCTTCATATCATCAGTCATGTTCTTAAATGCAGGCAGAAAATAAAGGCAAACCCAAACTAATAAAAAAAAATCCCAAACGGTTGCATATGATAAACTTTAACTAAAGTTTTGGAAAACAAGATTTCCTATTTGAAATTAATGCTCCTAACCTATACTGTGACAGTTAAAGTACCCTCACAGATTTGCTCCAGAACAGAAGACAGCAAACTGGCAAGTACTTTGTTAATCACTTGAAAAGGATATTTAACAGTAAACAATGGAAAACAGATTTAATCCCTTTTAAGGGATTTATTTAAAGATGCACGTAGGCTGAGCATTTAAAAGACAGTTCAGTGCACATGAATGTATTATTATGATGACTCTGTTGAGCTGGTATCACACAGCTGTGCATATCATAAAATATAAGAAATGTAAAAGAGCAAGGAAATAAAGATTTACCTGTGTGCACCACTTATGACTAATGATGACAACCAAGATAAAAGACAAACTGAAATACATTTGATGAGTTCTTTCTTCTGTGTCTGTGTACTTTATGGAGTATTAGGAACGAGAAAGTGCTGCCAAAGTGTCAAAAGAGAAAATGATGAGGAAGAATCACACGGAATCCAAGGAAAAAATTCTTTTAGCAAAACACCTTAATCATTAAGGTACTGCCAGGACAAAGAAATCCAGAAATGGAAAAGGATCCTATTCTGAGAAAACATAAAATTAGTTCTGAAAATTCAACTTCAGTGCTGTGGTTCAAAGGTGTCTGCTCCTTGTTCCGGTTCTCAAAAGAGAAAATCAAGAATAAAAAGTAGGCCACGCCTTGAAAATAGAAAATTATTTTACAAACCACAAAATTGACACAGTTGTGTGGTTGCAAAAAATCTTAATGCAATCAAAAAACTTGTTGCATTTGCAAGAAGAAAGTAACACACTCTAGAGCTGGGGATCTCAACCTCAGAGTTTTATATTTGTCTCCATATAATGTGTCTTCATGTCTACATTCATACATATATTGAAGCAAAGAGTTTCTCTGAAATTAGGAAATGATTCAAGTTTAATCCACAGGATTCTCTATATACCATGACACCATGGTTTGTATTTTACTATCAGATACTACATTTTCTTGACATTGTCTGAGATGGATGCCCTGGGCATCAACTGGAACTATCTAGCTGCACCACTGTTCAGTTTGTCTTACCCACTAATTCCTGGAAAAGCTGAGAGATGACTTAACACATGAAAAAGAAATACTTTAAGCATAAAGAGTTTAGAACATATTCCTTAAACATGCCAAGTGGGCAAGAACAAAATTACATTCATTTTCTAGCATTTCACTTCAGCACCTGAGTTATTATATTCTGCTGTTGCTGGATTACCATGTTAAAATTTGGATTACATTGTTTTGTGTTCTAGCTGCCCAGACTTTATTTTTTTCATGTAGATTTTGGGACTACGTTGTAGCCACATGAACTACTAGCTTAACTAGTCTTGTCTTCTTTGGTTTTCTTTTTCCCCACTTTCTTTATCTCTTTTTTTTAATGAATGATAGCAGTGCTTTTGATGATACATTCCTGAAGGTACATTGATTCCCCAGGTTGTCATTTCAGCCATGCAAAGAATTTTAACTAGACTAATTTATCACAGGACAACATCATTTCTCATCCGATGTTCATCACTGTGTGTGACTGGGCTTCTCTTCTAAAGTTGTTTATCAGGCACAAAGTAGATAATTGTTTCAGTGAATCAGAACTGTCTGTATTTTGATGTTTTGACAAGCTATTTTAATGTTACTGTCATACATGTCTTGTATAATTACAAGATCTTTTCAAAGCAAAGATATTTATTTATTGATTATTTCACTCTTGTGTGCCATTGTCAACTTCTGTGATTTATTGTGGCATGCATGTTTCTGTTACTCTCAGGGACTTCAAAATATCTGTGGGCAGGAAAAACATGGAAAATCTGTTGTGTAAATAAAGTTCTGTTTTTCTTCCAACTCACTGCTCCCATTTCATATAATTTTACAATACTTTCTTTTAGAGCTAAAGGAAGATTTCCAGGAATTTACTAAAACGTGGCAGCAAAGAATGCTAGCAATAAACTCTGGATATAAATTATTAACTTCTATGTCCCTAAGGAAGAAATAATTAAAAATAGTTCTGAAAAGGAAAAATCTGTACCACGCACAAACAAAAAGCAACACAAACCATTACTGTATCTGAATTTGAGGGCTGGACTAGAAGATCTATGAAGGTTCCCTTCCAACCCAAACCATTCCATGATTCTATTATTTTACCCATTTGTTGCATTTACCATATCAAGTCCTGGTTATAAGGAAATGCAGCAAGCTCTGCAATTCCATGAGGAACAGACAAGAAATGGCAATTGTGTAAGGAATCCTCATTCCTGTCCCCAAAGTTTGCAAATGCTTCTATGTTGTGCTAGCCATTGACTAAAATAAGCCTTCGCTCTAGATAAGCCACTTTCCTGACTCTGGATGTGATGCAGAAATGTCACTATGATTACTTCCAGCTCTCTAAGGTACCAACAGAAACAGACCATGGGGCAACTAACATGGCCAGTTGCTCAGAAAATGAAGGTAAAGGAGTTAGTGACCTACTGCACAACTTTGTGTTAGCATAGCTAAGTAAAGCAAACTAGAAAGAACCATTTATTCTTTACTAAGCATTTTTACCTGGTTTTCTATAATCAGACAAAATACAGGTATCTCTACTGTTTCTCAAAATCACCTGTCCATCTGACTGTCAGTCAGTTTTAAGAGAGGAATAGGAATTTCAGGAGACAGCCATTAAAATCAGCAGCTGATTAGAGGCACTATCAGAGAAAGGCAAGGAGATTTCAGCTGTCGTGTTTTCCCTTTGTTTTTACAAAAGACATTTCACATTACTGAAAAAAGTAACCATGGCAACACCCATACACAGTAGGTCAGTATTCATAATTCATAATGAGGCGAGAATGCTGAATCATATTAGTAACCGCTGATACCCCTTACTCATGATGAGTAGCCTATGGATAAGCATTTTACCAAATCTTTTAGGTCAATTCTGTATGCCATTTGGTGTAACTGATTTTGACTAACATGAATAAGGGATAGATTATAAGATTATAATATAAGAAGAGTCCACGTTTAGAATAGAATCATACCAACCTTATTCTTCAATTCAAAATCCCCAGAATTTGCATATGAATGGGAGAGAAGAGATAATTTGGGTGATAGAAAGTATTAAGATGCATTTTACAATATAACTATCTCTGAGGACCCTAGAGCAATTTTAAAGCATCTTCAGTCTTGACCTATTGCTATGCAAAACCAACTAGAAATTATGCTGACCATTGACATCCTGCTATTCTTAGTTCCTCAATCCCTTTTTTCCTCCTAGCAGCATTATGCTATATTATTTGGTGCACTTCAATGTTTTGTTCCTTAAACTGATGTGGGGCTCTACTCAGCTTAGTAATACTAAGTTTGAGCTATATTAATTAGGAAATAGGTCATTTTGACCCAACTGAAGATCAACAGGCTCCTGTGGGATTTGCTAAACTGGAAATATGTACTGGAAGAAATTGAACAGAGATGGATATAGCTGATCTCCCAGGTAAACGCTGAGCATGGCAGTAGGAAACCTGTAGAATAAAATCAGAAACAGTCAAACAACTGTTTTGAAACAAACAGGTTGAAGTGTGTTAGGACTACGTGTATCTGCCAGAGAAAGAATGAAACTGGCACACTTGAAAAAAGCAATGTTCCAAAAAAAATAGCCAGATCTGTGTATGTGTGTATAAGAGTCAAACAAACTAGTTACAGCTAATTCTGAAGACTGGTACTGGAAAATAAAAAAGAGTATCAATGCTAAAGTCTATAAGCTAGTCTGTGTCTGTAAACCTGAGCTTGAGAACTATGTTGAAGAGAGAAGAACAAAACTGGATTACTATTTTAAAATATGCTGATGTCAAGGACTTACATTCAAACATTCTGAGACACATTTCAGTTACCTCATTTTTTCATTCTTGCTAGTTCACGATATCCCCCTTCCTGCTTGGCTATTTGGGGACCTGTTCAGATTTCACATTGAAGGATCAATTCACACAGCAACGAAATACAACTGCCTCTTGGGGAGGATGACATCTGTTAAATAGCACCCAGCAATACTACACAACAGTTTACAGCATCAAATGCAAACCAATTATGAATTTAATTAGAAGCAGAGTGGGATTTTAATGAGAAAGAATGCAATTATGCATGATGAAAATTTAGGGATATATTCCTTTATACTCACCCGGTGTTTCCTTACTACATAAGTATTTCTAAGATTTTTACTACCAGCAAGGGGGTATAACCTGCCCCTGAACAGTTAAGGACGCAGGCTCTCATTTACCAGTAAAGATACCAGTAAAATCCTCAGCTGCTTTGTATGTTACAGAGATAGCTCATTAACAAGTTGCAGACTCAAAACACCATCAGCTAAACTGATCTTTCCCCCTTTTTTTCCATCTAATCTGGAAAATAGCTGTTCTTCATATGTTTAGTTGAACAGGCTACATCTCCTCAGAAAAAATGGCACATTGGTTTAGATACAAAAGAATATATGACTTTGACCTGGAACCTAGTAGTCTAAAATGACATAGATCAGCAAGATCTCTATGTGTGTCACAGGTCTACAGAAGAGAGAAGTTTAATGCCTGTACAGAGAGTAATAATTACTGTCTAGAAGAGAGGGGGATAAACTAATTGTTATTTTCTTCTACAGTGCTGTAGACAATAGCCTGCTTAACTGCTTATGAATAACTATCAAGTACTGCAATATTCCAAGAATCGTTTTTAAAGTTGATAACAAATTATAGTATAGCCATATTTATAATGATTACTTTTTTTATTGGAAGTTGGTACTAAAATCTAATTGGAAACAGTTTGAACAAAACTGTAGGATGGATTTTTGTGTGTCACTGAGGCACTTCTGTATCAAGGAGATAGAAGAGAAAGAGTATCATATTTCAATGTCATTTTCTCAAAGAGAGAATAGGGCTGTCCTACCAGATTATAAATCTTGGGGAATCTCAGTTGCTTTCTTCAGAAATGCAAATTCAACGTGTAGGATCTACTTGTTAGAATAAACCTCCCAATATAATTATGATGAGGACAATACAATATATTGAAATTTGCTAAACTGTGTAAAGTCAAATTATTTTTTATTTAAGTTATTAAGGCCAAAGCTAAGCAGCAAGACTAGAAAACTTACAGTGCACTACAGGGGCCATTTTGCCTCCTTCATGATTTTTGAGGCAAAAAAGTAGAATAACCAATATGTTTCTATGTACAAAAAGAAAGTAAGGATGCAAGGCTCTGAAACAGTGTATTAATATACATTTCCCAGAAGCTGAGAGGGAACTGCTTAACCATTCCCTCTCACTGCAGGAAACATTTGCCAATTACAAAAGAGAATGATGATTACCACTCTGTGCCTCCCTTGGAAATAGGACACACCAGCCAAAGGACAACAATAAGTGTATTTTTAAGTGTTATGCAATAGTTTCCCCCCATCTGTAGTACTCAAACACTCCACTATAACCCTAAAACATAAGTTTAGGGTGTGGAAATAGCTAAATGCACTTCAATGCATCCTTGTTCAGAGTTGTCGGGGATTTTGTGTTAAAATTCATACTGGACATTTGGAAAAAAATATTAAAAAAATGAACACAGACAACTGTTCATCACTGTAGTATTTGCCTGTCACTAAGCAAAAGTGAAATCTGCATAATGACACCCACAGATTTCCCTGTGGGTAAAGTTTCTTGTTCTCAGGAAGATTTGCCTTGAACGAGATTTTCCCTCTTTTTTCTTAAATTCGTTATGGCTGTGGTCAAAGGGAAAATTCAATATTAGCACCATCTCATACACACTTGTGATAGTTCATGTAAAAAATGTTAAATAATAAAAAAAGACAGTAAAGAATGTCAGCCTTTTCAACCACTGCTTGTTTCGATCCTTATTGTGATAACAAAAAGACATCTAAACAAATGTAAATGCCTTTTCATACTTCAACAAATAGTTGCAGAGTTATTTCATTGTATTCCAGGAGTCTGAACATGCCTAGCTGAGTCTTCTGGAGTGAAGTCAAATTTTCTATTTAGTATCCTAAAAATAGATATATGTCCAAGCAATCTGATGATAGGATATATATGTTTCATAAAAAAGTGAATAAAATGTGCAAGGCAGTCTCTTTTAGCTCTTAGGTAAAGCTGGATTGTACCGTGTGATTTTTATTGCTTTGCCGGTATTCTCACCAACCTAAATTTTGTTTCCGTCTGATGTTTCCCAAAATAGTATCTCTTACAGCACATTGATCTAATTTCCTCTCCTCTACCTAAGAGACACAGAATACATGTACTAACTTAAAGAAAAGCTAGAAATGCCATGACCCAATCCAGCATATGAAGAAATATATCAATTTTTGATGTTGAGCAATATAGACTTGACCTAGTTGCCATGGTTTGTCTTTTTTCTAACGCCACACTGTTAAAGATACAAATACAAACTATCTGAGATATTAGTACTTTTTGTATACCACTGGATGTAACACAGCAAAAAAGAAGCCAACAAACTTACACGCTTTTCTTTTTTCTGAAAGGAAAAAGAAAACACACCAGGCTCATGTAAAAGAATTTAGAGCCAAATCTTCTGGGAAAAGATGAATTAATGTTAGACCAGCCTGCCAGACTGCAGACGTTAATTGTCTGTGTTAACTTACCCACATGGCTTCAATTTTTGTCCTGTCTATTTGAAAACTGGGATGGATAAAATAAGATAATTCAACTCATTCAAATCATTCGTCACTTTATATATGTGAGAAAACAAAGATTAGAGCTTTTGTTGAGATTCAGACTAACTTCTCCTAGTCCTACACTGTTCCTTTGAATTTTAGGCTAGTCATCAGGGTCCAGAAGATACAACATCTTTTCTTCCTTCCAAAAATGGGCTAGGAGAACCACCTCCAAAGTGCTCATACCTAAATGTCACCTCTTGAGATTTCCAGGACAATTTTACAGAATCAATAAATTCAGAAAACTGTGCTGATAGCTTCAGGTATATACAAGCTTTCAAGCTTTCAAGGTTCTTTCATCACTGGCCTCAAAGGGTCCTTGCCGGTAGAGAGCACAGGCAGGACGGTCATCCTTAAAAACTAAAGGAGAGCAAGGGAGAATTATTAGCAACACTGATGAAATACTCTTTGGGATATGCTGGGGAAGCAATCAACAGATTATGACAATGAACTGAGGGTGATGAAAAGGAGAGATAAAATATCCTTAGAGTAAAAAAATAACTACAATGATTCCAAACATGTGCAATACCTCTTTTGGCGGTAAGGAAAAGATAATAAAAGCAATCGTTGGCAAGCTCCCTAAAGTCACTGCCTTCTGAACATTGAATCACTGCGCTTATTCCTAATATTAGATAGCACTCATCTAAAAATAAAAACTAAGGAAAAAGAGAAGGAAAGAATTTTGGCACTAAGACACTCTTCAAGTGTGAGAAATGCAGCTAATAAAATAGAGCACTTGGATTAAAATTTTTCATTAAGTTCTCTGTTGTTGCTTTTGACTGTGAAGTGAAATCAAAGCCAGAAGATTTGTTATGGGTCAGCAAGGAGGAAGGAAAGGAGGTGGAAGTAGGGCTAAGTGCCAAGAACATCTTTAAATGAATGATCCTTTTTCTAAGAACACGGGTTATTAACAAAAGAGAAAGAAAGGCATGGCTTAAACAACATAACGTTCTTAGAGGAAATCCTACAAATACAGATAATTATATATTTGATTTAGTTCTCCAAGCTGCATTTTGAGTAGTTTCATTATTCTAATGCACAATACATCATCAGATACTTTTCCACATTATAGTCATTTAATGTCTACAAATTATAGTCTGCAAGCCAGAACTGGGGATCTGGTCTAAGTAACAGAGTGGTAACTGCAGGAAATGTTGTGACGGATGTCAAGTGTAACAAGGTTCACTTTGCTGAACCAGACATTACAAAGAGAGATGTTGTTACAGTTCTAAAAGTTTAATCTGTCCACCTCCTGCTGTTTGGTTGTGAACAACCTTTTGAATTTTATGTTAATAATAGGATTGCATTTTTTTTTTTTTTTTTTTTTTTTTTTACCTTTTGCTTTCCTCCCTTCCTCTCCCTTCTCATTTTTTCCTTTAATGGCAACAAAGCCTGAGTACCAGCTGGCTGGCAGGTTACTTAGAAATGAAGAACAGTCTGAACAGAAGATACATAAAGACCTGATAGGATGCTTTAATAAGCTGAGCTTGGTTCTTCCGCTACCTTTTAGCCTCCTTAGTTTCAAAGATGACTAGATATATAAGATGAAGAAGTGCTCTTGATGTTGCCAGTGAATCCATGGCAAGTATCTAGGTCTTGCCAGTGAATAAAAAGATTGAGAAAGGGTTGAATCCTTGATGGTTTTGCTCTGCAAGTCAATGGAGCTATCTGAGAGAAAATTTAGCTCAGAAAGTTCTTCTTTACTACAGAAAAAACTCCCCAGGCTCACTGGAAATTAAAAAAAAAAAAAAAAAAAAGGTTCAGAATTTATAGGACGTCAAGTAAAACTAAAGACAAACAACATTCTTTTTAACAGAGGAGGTAATATTTCTAATTGATATTACAGCTCAACGTCTTTTATTAGGAATTTCTTACTACATCACACTAGTTTTAAAGTTAGTTTTTGGAATCAAGCCTACACCTCCAAGTCTCCCTAATGCAAAAATGCATTACTGCAAAACCCATGTATTATTAACTCCAAAATGTAACCATGTCTGTAGGAGGAGAGCAGGAGGCACAGGATTACTTGACAAAGAATAAGTTGCCTTTGGTGAGGGCCAAGGACAGGAACCACTGCAAACACACAGGATGCAACAAGACCTTTAGAGAAAAAGTAATGAACTAGCATTCAGGAGGCTGCAATTGCTGATCAGGAGCTTTCTACAAACCCACAAGGATTTAGATGTTGTGTTTCCCTTATCTCTTCAAAATTGGGCACAAACCTAAAAGGTTTCTAACTCGAATGCAGAAAAAGAATTCTTCCATATCCCCTCACCTTCAAATTGTTGAATCCAGCAAAGTGGCAGTGAAACAAAGATGATGAATTAGAAACCTGCAAAGGGAAGATGAAGAAAACTGCCCTGGAAATTAAAAGGATCCCAGTTCTTACACAGTAAGTAGAGACAAACAGCTTGAGTGCCTTCTGCTTACTGCAGCAGTAATGTCATACTATGCACTAATGACTGCTTTGCACTACAAAAGAATGTCTCTGGGTCTAGCATTTCAAGTGTCAACAATAGCACTACAGACATCTGGGTTTACTCTCAAAGTATAAAATTAATAATACAAGTACTATGTTTGAAATGCTCCCTGTGAAGCCAAACAAAAGGCAAACATTTATACCCATGGTTTTCACCAGTTAACGTCCCATCATATAATTTTTTCTTAACATTGGCCTGAAAAGAAATGATCTGACTTCAACATATTACCAGTGGAAAGCTGAGAATAAGATCAGAGATAGGAATAGAGCTCACAGGCACATCAGACTAGGAAAGATGGGTAATACAAAATTCCATAGCATCTTCTCACAAGGGAAATACATAGGGTGTACCTGTCAAGGTGTGGGCAGCAGGGAGATTGCAAAGGTGACCTCTATGGGATGAGATGAGGGTTTGCCCCATGCCAGACATGGCTGGTTCCAGCCAGCTCTGCAATAAACCCTCAGGACACAGCTGGACCATCAACAATGCTGGTGGCACCTCTAGGAAAACCTATTAAGAAAGGGCAGCAAGAGTGGAGGAGGGAACAGAAGGGATCAACAGAAGGATTGAAGGAATAGCAAGGCAGAGGACTAGGAGGTGTGCCATATTCTTGAAGGGCCAGAAGCCTATAAAGAAGCCATATGGAAGCAAATACTTTCTTCTAGGGACTGTGAACGAGACCACAAAGAGCAAGAAATTAGAAAGAGTAGAGAGAAATCACTGCACACTGACCTTGACCTCCTGGACTGCTTCTAGCTTCACTGGAGGGACTGAGAGTTACCTGGAATTTACAAGGTGAGAGGAGAGGTGCTTGGAGTGAAGAAGTGAAGTGGAGACTAGAAAGGAAGAAGGAAAGGAGTCTGAAGTGAAGTTGAGCCTATGGATGAGGGAAGAAAGGTGTTTCAATGTTATTTCCTTTGCTTCCTGGTACCTGTATCAGTAATTATTTATGCTAATTGGCAAAAATTTAGCTTAAATTCCCCGCTTCAAGTCAGTTTTGCCTGCTGCAGTACTTTGCAGGTGATTTCCCAGTCTTTATATTGATTCCTTAGTTTTCTTGCTTTTGTTCCTTCTCTTTTGTTTCATGTCCCACTGGGAGGGCAGAGTGAGTGTCTGGTTGTGTGGATGCTTGGCTATTAGCTAAACCCACCACAGGAATTTCCAGTGTAGCTGTGCTACAGCTCAAAGTATCAGCTGTCTGCCTCATCCTTTATCCGAGTTAAACTGACTTCCTTGCTGTTATGACAAGGCACCTTAACTGCTCTAGCAACTTCCCCTTACAGGAGAAAGCAGCAATATATTTAATAGCAAGGGAGTTTCTCCCGAAGTTGCACGAAGGCTTTGCTGCAACCTATTAATTCAGTGCCATTAATTTCAACAATCCTCTTACACTCCAAATGAAAATCCTAGCTAGCTTGCTTTATCCTTTTGCTGTCATTGACAGAGATTGGCTTTTTCATTACAGTCAAGCATTTCACTTGGTTTCATCCTGCTGAAAAGCTAAACTCCTGTTTTTCTGACATCTATCCGGCCGTTAAGATGACTGCCAGAGATTCAGCACTTCAAGACTGCAATGTGGAATTCAAGCACAGATAAACAGGAAGACAAGCAGTAAGCAATGTTCAAACCATAGCCACCTTCAAAAGCTAATAAATAGGAGGTGAAAAACAAGTCAGTAACTTCAAACCTGGCTTGAAAGTCTGTAAGTTCTAGGAAGGAGTATGCAAGAAGGAAAGATCCATGGGAAAGTGCTGGGCTGAATAAAGCTATCAAAGTAATAATAACTGAATTTAGTCTCAGGGGTGGGTATCACTGATGGGTCTTTCAGATTCTTTACCAGAGCCTACAAACTCCCAAGGCGGGCAGACTCCTTCCAAAAAGCATCTTCAAATCTTCCTCTTGTATTGCTGAGTGGAAACTATGGGTAGGCACACTCATTCATTTTTTAAAAGCAATACTTTGTTCAACAAAAACAAGAGAAATGACAACAGCTATTTGGAGAGCATCTGCCACATTCTGACAGATAGAGCTATGCAGAAAAATATTATGATCTATATAAATGTTTTCTGGGATTTATGACCTCATTATAGACAACAAACTAATTCACCAATCACACTGAAACTTTTTCAGTAAAAAGTGAATTTAGTCTTTTGATTTTTAATATATATTCAAACTGGTTTTTTTAGATTCCTCTTGCTTGGTGTTCTATCACAATTTCTGCTCTCAAGACACCCAGTAATCTTATTATGCAGAGTTTGTTGACATAAAACGGAGTCAGTTTCACTGGGCTCATAAACAGCAGTAATTCAATGATGCCTCTTCAGTTATGAACCCAACCCCAGAGTGCTGGGACAAAGAAGGTAAATAATGACAATCCAAAAGTTTATAAGTGTCTATTTCAAATTTGTTATCCACAAATAAGAGAGATTAGCACACAGTCTGCTCCTATGCGGGGAAAACATGAGAGTGCCAGGTAGATGCCAGAAGCGCTGTGCTCGGGAATTCTGGTTACCTCTGCATGCAGCTGATAGCTGGTAGCCTCATTGCTGGGGGTGAGGGTTATTCATGGGTCATTAATTATGGAAGAAAAAAGAAATCAGAGTACCTCTGACCAAACTAGGCATAAGGGACTATAATGATGGCTGCAACCAAAGGAACTGCAAAAAAGGGGGGAAGTCAAGAGGGAGCTGTAATGTGGTGAAATATCGTTTCTTAAATCAGCATTTTGTGACCCAGCTGAAGTATGTCGCACATTATTTGGCATCTTTTCTTATTTGAGAAAGTGGAGATTGAAATACCTGTCCCCCTACACCCAGCTTGCTGTGCTCCACATAACAGAATCAAATGAAAGAAAAACAGCAGGGCTGACTGGAATCAATTACACCGCATGGCTGAAGGAGAATTCTTCAATTTAGAGAGAACTGTGTAGGAAGTGGCTTTTAAATCCAGATGAAAAATGTCCAAGTTCACAAGAAGTAAACTAATTTCTTCTGCAGAGTTAGCGAAGTTAAGTGTTTGTCAATACATATTTAGGTGGGATCTGAATTGTCCAGCCTAAAATTGAAAAGATCTATATCCCAACACTAATCTCATGGGCTATGAGCTCAACCTGTTTGATACAGCAGTGAAAATAATCACCAAATCCACTCAGATTACAGTCTGTCAAGTTTTCTAAAGCACGAAGCTGCGTTTGTCCTGCATTACTAATCACATCTACTTTTATTAAAGCTGAAATCCTGGAGGCACTGGAGGCAGTGATATCTGAAGTTTTAAAGTCTGCTCAGAGATTCTGAGTCTTATCGGGAGAAGAAATGCTCAAAAAGCCAAGGAATTCTAACTTAAAGAATGCAACGATAATTTTACCGCAACTGAACATAGCTGAGACATCAATCCTACACTTTATATACAAAAATCACATTACTAAGTTCCATATTTTCAACTTTCAAGGATAGCAAATTATAAAAATATATGAACTTAGAACCAAAATCATATTTTGTGAAGATTTATACTTACTTAATTGGAAAATGGAAAGCTAATTCAACTCAGATTCCACAGATATCTATTCTGGATGCAGCTTTATTTTGTATTTTGCTTTACAGCCAAGAGGTCTGTGGATATTTCTAGGTCACAAGAACTCTGGGTAACTGAAATCAGTAAGGTGGAATTCAATAATAGCAAATGCATCAAGTACTACTCTAAGGAAAGACAAAGTGCACAAATACAAATAAATGCACAAATACAAAACAAGTAGAATTGGAGCAGGGAGAATTGCTGCAGAAAAAAATCTGGACAAATGGCAGATCCATTAGGAGCCCACAATGTAATATCTGGGGGAAAAAGAGGTAGAATTTATGTTAGGACATATTGATAGGAGTGAGTTTGGGAAGACGCAAAGGTAGTGATTCCATTGGTGAAACCTCAGTAAGAGAACTGTGTTTAGTTTCCAGCAGTACCCAAAGCAAACTGGAAATAGTCCAAAGAACAGCAATAAAAAACGTGACACACAAAAAGGCTGAAAGATTGGCTTTGTTTAGTCTAGGAAAAGGTGTATTTAGAGGGAAAACATAACAGTACTGAAACAACTAAAAATTACTTTCTATATTCACTTGGAGGAACTCAGGAATTGGCTTGATCTACAACACAAATAAGAGATCTTAGCTGTAAAATGGCCAAGTCCAGGAAAGGATGTCAAGGAAGCATCTCAAGAGCCCTTTAAGGATTTAGGAACAAAAGTCAGCATGAATGAATATCAATATCCAGATATCAGCACTGCCTCACTGATCACTGAATCATTGATCGCTAAACATCTAGCACTGCTTTCCTTTGATTCTCTAATGGATAGCCGTAATTTTTGCACTGGTCTCTCTCCATGTTTTGCTGAGGGGCTGGAAAGGATGACCTGATTACCAGGAATAGGTATATCTGAATGCTGGCTTCCAAGTGTGCATTGTGTTTGGAGAGGATGGAGCTGTTCCTTCAGCATCCAGCGTTGAGCTTTGTTCCATAGCACAAATGCTATTCAACTCTACGGCTTACAGCTGCAAGCAAAACCAAAATTCAGCCCTCAAAATGCTAAGTAATTGGCTGTGAACTCAGATGAGGAAGTGGCTTGTTCACCAGGGTCTAATTCTGGCAAAACTACCTTCCTGCTTTTCCAGAATTCTTTTTTTCTTTCCTTTTTTTTCTTGGAGAAATTCATTAAAAATCCTGAAATATTTAAAGGCCTCCTGGAAATGTTTAACTAAATATCATAAAACCCAAAATAGAAAAAAAAAAGAGAAAAGCCCAATGAAATATAAAGCATATGCTGGGATTCAGGTGTGATTTTCTTTCTTTAGAAACATAGAAAAGTCATTGGCATGTGCATGCACAAATCAGAGGTAAATTGCTGTTAATAACTAAATGCTTTGCAAAAGTACAATGGTTCCAGTAAATGTCAGAACACATCTGCTCTATTTAAAAATTAACCACATCATTAAAATTATATTACTAGTTAATTTCTGAAAAATGCTTAATTATTAGCAAGTTATCTTCCCAGCTTCCGGGGAAGAATTGGAAATATTGCACTTCTCAGTTTCAATTTTCCCCTGTCAAGTGCTTTAAAGTTTTAAGAGGCAAATATTTTAGGTTATTTGGGAGATATAAATATAATACCTTTGATAATTACACTATAAAGTCAACGAACCTTGTGTCATGGCAGATTTTGCCCAATCTTGTGAAGTGTCTTAAAACAGACTCTTTTTTTCTCCCCACTTTCTAAGGGAGCTGAGACTAAGGGAAAGCTGCCACTTGTGACAGCAGCAAATCTGGCTCAAGGTGTTTCTTGAGAAGAGCCTTGCATTTGGTTTCATCCTCCTCCACATCATGTGTCTCTCTAGCTCTGGCACCGGCTGAGCATAACAGCCAACTTTTAAGTTAGGAATGATTAACACAGCCAGACTAACCTGACTTCAGCCTTCTTACCTGCTCTTAAATGCTTGTAGATTTAAGTTACATGAGGTTTCATTTTATTGTAGCTGTCTGTAGTTTAATTTGACTGATTCTCAAAGCTGCAACAACCAAAGCCAGAAGCATTAAAAGCAAGCACTTATGGGGGTTTCTATGAGCTTCCTTTATGATTTCCCATAAGCTCTCCAATCCACAACACATTTTTCCTTCCAAAACACTTACACATCAACAGATGCAGGATAATGGTTATATAGAGTCAGAGCAGCCTTAATCCAAGCAAATCAGGCCCTTTTAGAGCCAGCCATGTATTATAATAAAATTTTACTTTGCTATCTGTACAAATACATTCAAATAGTTAATCGCCTTTTTTAATGCACATAGTAAACAGACATTGCTCGTAACTGACAGCACCAGGTGGACTGAACATTTCTCATTCAAACCAGACATGCAGCATGAAACTGAAATGCAGAAATAAACATAAGAGATAGAGAGGAGAAAAAAATGTTTCTTAACTATGTGGTGTCCACTTTCTGTAACAGATTGTCTCCCCAACTTGCCCCAGCTCAATCAACCTGCCAGCTTGCTTGGGAAACAAACCAGAGCTGCACACCCAAAACTCTGCTTATCTAATGTACAGCTGTCCTTGTTTGCATGTTTTAGTTATCCAGTGGTTCACTTGGGTGTCAGAGAGGAATGGAAAAAAATTCCTCATTTCACACGAAGAATCCTGTCTGTTGTCAAGAATGACTGCAGTTTCAGGTCAAAGGAATAGAGGCTGTTTTAAACCATTCATGGTAAGCTTTGTGAATAATGAAGTTACCTTAGCGATGAGCTCCTGAAAGCATCCGACCCAGTTATGCAGCTGGCAGCACACCAGCTGAGATGCTGTACAGCAATGGAAGAAAAACTAGCTTCTGTGGCCATGCTTGGAGGAGAAGGTAATAGCCTCTTCCGAGCATCACCAAAACATATAGGGAGACTGAGACATGCACTTCAGCATGGATGATCAGTAAAGTACTAACCACAAGAAAACCATGGGCCAGATAACAAAGATAAGCTATAGCAGAAAAGCAGTAACTATTTACCATAAATGCTATAGAAATTAATCCTACCTGGAAACACAGCTAAATTTTCATGAGATGAAAGATTTCTAATTACTCAGAACCTCATTTGTCCACAATGGGGAATTAGCCTGAACCACAGAAATGGCTCAGGAAATGCTTAATCTCAAGGATGGCAGTTGCACTACAAATGTAAATCTCATATCTGTCTTGAGAAGAAAACACAGGCTTAATTTGATTAATTAATTAAATTAATAACAGATAAATATTATAATAAATAAAATAAATTAAAAAATAGGATTGAGACAATAATCCTAGATTTACACTATCTCACCTAGAAACCAAGTTTATGTCAAGATTAGACATTAAACAGGTCAACTATTGAGACACAGCTGGAAAACAAACTTTCATTTTGTCTTGCCCTTACTCCTGATTCAAGAAGCCAATGTTTTGCCCACAGATTTTCTATATGCCTGTCGCCCTTCCATGTCCCACGGCCCCCATATTGGGAGCCATCTCCTGTCATAGCATGCTACTTAAATAAGCACAGAGTTATTGCCCTATGCAAGAGCTTTTCTCACTTCTGAAGCAGGTCGCGAGGGACTGAACTAAAAAGCTTTACAGAAGATCTACTTGGATGACATAGGTTAGCCATGCAACAAATACTGAGTGTGTACAAATAGGTATAGTAAAGAAGAATACAGCTGGATGAACAATGTCGCATCAAGAAGTAACATGTTTCCAAAACTGCAATAAAAAAGAAGAAATAATTTGCAATAGGAAATTGAAGGGAAAGCAAAGGAAAAGAAGAAGGGCAGGACAACAATTTTTTGAATGGATTTTTCAACTATTTGGGAGACTAAGAGGAAAATATCAAAACAACTTGAATTGTACAAAGCTGATGTCCTGGAAAAATGTAATCCTTCATCTAGTTGAGGACTTCCACTATAAGATGAGAATTTTTAAGTTTGAACAGCATAGTAGAGAATGAGGTCAGCTTGGCATGTTCAGTAACAATCTGTCTCGTAGGCAGAGACCGAAGTTTGGAAAGAGCTACCCTGAACCTACTTTAGTTTAAGACTCAACTTTAATCCCCTTGTTTCTAAGACAAGACCCAAACTGCCTTATTTCATTTCTAAACAAAACCACAGTGCTGCTCAGCCAGTGTAAAGAGAGCTAGGAAAAAGTCTGATTTATATTCAGGTTTTCCTGCATACCTGCCAATGTGGTTATAAAATATTCACATGTGCATACACACATGTACGGATATCTACTGTTTATACACAGGCATATGGTCTCTGTGTCTGTGCAGCTGTGCACACATATACACATCTCTCAGGAACGCTCATTGTGTCTAACAATGGCTGTGCAGTTTGGCTTTTTATTTTCGTAGTTACATTGAAAGCTATTTCTCGATTTTTTAAATTATACTTGGGATTTAGGTCTGCCATAAAAGGTTAAGTGTTATTATTAAATGATCATTTGGGAATTTTGCTTTGTGTTTTCATGACATTTTTCCCTTGTACTACTTGATTAACTTGCAATTTTGTTTAACCTGAAATTAAATATTTGCCTAAATGTGAAAAAAGAGTTATTTTATAACTGAAATTCACCTCGTACACATCCTGCATATTTTCTTCACAAGTATAGTGACTTGCTGGAAACCACTAGCCCAAAAGGGATCCTCTATGAGGCCAAAATTACAGCAGAGGCAGAGGTTGGTATCTATTAGGTTTGATAGCTGAGGCTTGGGTTCTGGTGGTTAAATAATTGTTGGCAGTGCCATGGTGGGGAAAAAAGGTGAAAGAAGGAAGAGCAAAATTGTTTCCTTCTATTTTTTCACTTCATACAGTATTGCATTTTCAGACTGGAAACTATGGAGAAAAAGTATGGAGTGATTTTATGATTTAATTGTAGGCAATCTGAAGGGAATTCAACAAAATACTTCTATTTCTTTTATTTTTAGGGCATAATAGGGCAAAGTGCTATCTAACCAGAATGAGCATGGCTTTAACACTTTCAGATGCATAACCAAACCCACAGATCTTACCCTCTCACATCCTGGGATAAACTTAAGATAAAATGTAAATACTTTTCCAGCTAAAACCAATCTCTCCTTTTCAAATATAGCTTTAACAAAGGCTTCTTTCAATAATACAAATAAATATAAAAATAAAGGAGTCACCAATGTTGACTTGGTTCAGGATCTGGGACAAGTATTCCCTCAGGTAAAGCCGGTGAGCCTTCTGAAGTCAGCTATTACATTATTAATCTTATTACTCATAAAATGCCTTATTCCTTTTATTACCTATGTCAGCATGCAGCCCACCTTCACACCTCAAATCGGTGATCTAGCATCAAGCGTACTCTAATAGTGTTTAAGTGCAAAGGATTTAGTTTGCTTTACTTAGCCTGATGGAGTCCTCTACATGATTTCCCATCCTCAGCTGTGTACATGGATTGAAAACCCTTCCATATGGCTTGGAGAATAAACTGCTATCTTTGTACTTTCCAATATGCCACTTGAGAATATCTCATTTTAAAGCTGCAGCTTCTAAAGAAGTTTTTTTTTTTTATTTATTTTTAAAGAAAACTGAGTTACAGAAAAGCTCTCATTTTCTGAGGCAACATCCCTCCTTGTTGTGCTGAGGATAAAGCATTAAACTGATACTAACATGGCCTGAGAAAGGGCAATTTGTTTCTGAAGTTTCTATCTAGTCAGCTTCTCTGAAATGGGCCTAGAGACACTTATTCTCAAGATCTTAAGGAAGAGGTGTGTTACGCATTGAGCATGAGTTTGAGTAAGGCTCTGTGAATCTTTCTAGTTAGTAATTAACAGAAACAAATACATTTCTTCAGGGGAAGACTTAGTAGGTGAGCAACCCTACAGAGCATCTGCTCCCAGTGTCATGGCAGAAGAAACATTGCTTGTTTCCCCTCCATGCAGCTCTGTTCCTGGGAGACAGGTCACATGCATCAGATGGGTGAGATTATCAGTCATCTCCTTCCTTGTGATAACATTGATGAATCACCATCCAGCAGTTTTGGTGGGATTTATAAAGGAGTTTTTATGACAGCAAATCACTATCAGCAGAAGCAGCCACCACTGCATCCGCTTTCAACCTTTGTTCTGCTTGACTCCAGGCTTGCTACATGCCATATTTTACAAACAGTACTTCAATGGGAAACACAAATGGGCGGCAACTGACAGTAATTATTTTGTGGTAGTCACTAAATTCTTAGCCATAAAGGAAGTGGTGATACACTGAGATGTTTTCAAAGAAAGCATGTGGACACACAGGCCTGCAAAACATGTGGAAAGGAATGTTTGGCCAAAAAGAGTGAGTTTGGTTCAGTAAACTCACAGACAGCATGCAGGCAAAGCTTTTGCTCCCTAAATCTGCAAGACTCAAATATCTAAAGACATTATCTTGCTTCAACAAATGAAAGGTTTAAGAAGATGCCAGCAGGGAATGTGATTATCTTGCTCTTTTGTTTTCGAAAAGTTAGCACGCCTAGTATGTTTCTTGTGCAGGTTTGAAGCAGAGAACAGATTTGTTTGAAGTGAGACTTCCCCAACTCCATGACAGCAGCAAAGACAATGAAGTTAAAATGGGTTTACAAGTATTTCATTCAAAGCAGAATATTTTATTACAATTTTGATTATGTTTCAGTGTTTAAAGACTGTTAAAATATGTTAATTCAGAAGCTCGGAATGACAAAAGTTTCAGTTGTGAAATCCCTTCTCTGAAAACTACTTAGATTAAAGCAATATTTGGTTTCTCCTGATGTGGGTGCAGATAATATCAAATGCTAAATTAAGCGTCAATAATCCTTAAGGAACCTATCTTAGTCACATTTCTTTAATCGAAGTTTTCAATGCGATCCTAAGGTCCGTTTGTTCCCAGAATATAATGAGAACTGGACAAATCTCATGCAGTTCCAGTCAGAGTTCATTATAGGGATTTCATTTATGCTTATATAAGCTACATTTTAAATGCTTCGCATGAAGATTTTGGTTCCCAGAAAAGAAGAAATAGAAACAATGAGGGACTGTGTATAGAAGAAATAAGGGACTGTGCAAGCTAAATATTTCTAAGTTGTAGTTCTCAGAAAAACAAAACCCCATGAAAAAACCACTCCACAAGCTAAAAAACAATCCACAGTATATGTTTTAAAATATTTTCTAGAAAGATGGAAGAAAAGAAAATGCAGGCTTTATTGTGTAAAATGTGAATCCGTTAATGATCAATGGAAGCAGAATATTTCTTTTGAGTGACGATTCCTTAGTGTTACCTAAGGGAAGGAGGTTATTGATAATTTGATACTGCACATCCACTATCCTAATCATTATTGTCAGAAAGTCTATTAAAGATCATAGGTCATGGATCTAAAATTAAGTATGCCGTTAAAAAAAAAGAGCAAGGGACAAGGACAGACACTCTTATAGATGAAGGATCACACTAATATGCACTGTATCAATTACGTTTAGAAATTGTTTGATAAAATACAGCTACAATCTTCAATGAAACATTTCTTATTTAAAAATGGAGGAAGTATGAATATTAAACTCTCCTAGCTCCGACTGGTTTTTGTCCTGCTGTGTGATTCCATCTTAAAAATACAGTTCATTACACTGAATTACCCAGCAGGGTAATAAGAGACACTTTTTCTTTTCTCATTTGGTCTTAAAGCACTCTAGTATTGTAACAACCCCTCTCACTTTTCTCAGTATTTTGCTAAATGAGAAGTTGAGAACTTCATTGCTAAATGGCATTTCAGAGCCATCACCATGAAAAGAGATGCTGTTGTCAGCATGAAGGAAGGGACTGTACACCACATTCCAGGCTGCATGAAGGAGAGCTTCACCCTAAGGACTGGCTAGCTGCACCAGATTTTAGCTTGGCTGCTACAAGTGACATCCAAATCACACTGTCACTTTATGCAGTAACCTTAGACTGGGTCAACAAGCTGCCAGCAGGAATACAATGCTCCCAGAAGCATCTTGGCAGGAACCAGTTCAAAAAACCTATTGACACTGGGCACATGTAACTTACACATGCCTTTCTTGTAACTTTCAAAACTGGACTATGTAACTCAATGGAATTATGCTATTTGCTTTCGCATATTCTGAAGAAAGACATTGGGAAATTGGGCATTGCTCAACTGCTCCTCTAAATTCCTTTTTAAGGGTCACCATGTCTGTATAGAATCACAGAATAGTTTGAGTTGGAAAGGACCTTAAGATCATCTAGTTCCAACCCCCCTGCCATGGGCAGGGACACCTCACACTAAACCATATCAC